>JAVMKO010000003.1:120433967-120616467 GCA_032164245.1 Sternotherus odoratus
AGTGTGTGTGTGTGTGTGTCAGTGGTGCGGCCCTCGAGCCAGTGCACTAGTCCTCATGCGGCCCTCGTGGTCATTTGAGTTTGAGACCCCTGCATTACAGGATTGTTCTCTACCATGGATTTGCCCAGACTTTGTCCAGTTACATTTTCAGGGCTTCAAGCAATGGGGCTTGCACTCCTTTTCTTGGAAGAGGGTTGGAGGTTCAGTCTGTTTTGCTTTCCTCAGTTGCATCCATAACTCCTAGCTCTTCTGTCTTGGAGACCACAATGCATTTCTTTCTCTCCTGAGGGTTTACACCTTTCTGATGCCCAGAGGCAGTTAATTCCAAAAGGAAAAGGTGTCCTACCACAGAAGCGGAAAAGCTGATGACACAGGAAACCCAATAGGGGATCTCTGTACCAATCTAATAATTTACCTGGGAAGCACTTGGGCCCAGATCCTGAAAGGTATTTAGGTTCCTAACTTTCATTAATCAATGGAAGCCAATGGAAATTAGGAGCCTAAATACCGTTGAGGATCTGGTCCCTAGATACCATGGTGAAGAGTGCTAAGGAAAGCCTAGATCAGATTGCTCACAAAGCTCTAGCAACTTCCCCCTACAGTGCTGCAGCTGTTGCTTCAGGCTGATGGGAGCGTGTGTCACAATAGCTCACGCCTGACATTCATGCATTTACTCCCAGACTCCACTGTGTATTAACTAATGTACAAACAGTACCCACAGAGGTGGTGGAGGGAGAAGAGGAGGGTGGAGGGCAAGTGCAGGAAGTCACTGGAGCTGTCAATAATTAAAGGTCACAAGTTTTCTCTAACTCACATGATCAATTCCACTCTCTGGATCAGTGCCTCCGACCTTTAGATCAGGGGTTCTCACAACAAATTTTGGGTGGCCTCAGAGTGTGGCCACCAACTCTTGCTGGTGGCCGCTCTGACAAATTTCTCTAAAAGACTTAATTCACTTTAGGAAAAAAAAAAACATGCACATATACACATCCAAATCATCGTGATTTATTTATGTAGGGTTTTTTTTTTTTTTTTGGTTTTTCAATAATTAAAAATAATGTACAGTTGTCTGTTCATTACTGGGCCTAAACAGAATAGAAACATAAATAAGGTGCTTTGCATGTTTTGCTTTCTTTGGGGTTGTGTTTTTTTTTTTTTTAGACTTGCTAGCTAGTAAGTCTGCTGTGAAAAGTGATATTAACAAATATACAAAAGGTCCTTTTCACAGCAGACTTGCTAGCTAGATGGGAGGCTGTGAAACGTGATATTAACAGTATCACATTTCACAGCAGACTTACACAGCCCCAGTAAGCTGGGGAACAAATTAAGCCCTGGAGGGGGAAGTGGGCAGGAGGCAAAGGGGTCACAGGTGGGAGGCAGGGGACATGGGGGAGCTGAACCCAGAGCGAGCGCCTGGGGCCCTGGTACACAGATGGGGAGGAGGCAGTGAGGGCCAGGGGCGATGTGTGGAGAGTGGAACCCTGCGGCTGGGGGATGGAGCCTGCTGCCCTACGGCCAAAGCCTGTAGCCCACCACTCCAGGGCTTAAGCCTGAACCCTCCTGTCTCCAGGAAGCAGGGGAACTCATACTGGCCATCTGCTCCTACAGTGTTTGTGGCTCCAGAAGGGGACAGAGACCAGCCCCTGCTGGAGATCCTGGGGGAGGGTAACTTCCCACTTCTTCCCTCCCCATCACCACCCAGGAGGCTGTGGCCACACGAAAAGCCCCTGGTGACTCCATGCAGCCATAATAGCCACATGTGAGAAATGCTGCTTTAGATTGTTCTGTCCCTTTACACCCTGGTTCTGCTTGGATGTATCTGCAGCTGACATTTCTCTCCCTTTGGGTGCCAGGGTAGACAATCTTGATGTCCCAGCTCTGGGACACTGCCTTGCTGAGCTCTTGACTAGAGCCTGGATTTTCAACCCTCAAGGAGGAGCAGCCTGTGCAGGCTTCTCTCACCATCATGTCCAGCACACCCTGCAGCAGAGCAGTGGCTGAGCCAAGGGGTTCCAGGAATGGTCAGATGGCAGAGGAAGAACAGGAAACTCTGGGGTCCTCAGAGCATACGGTATCCTCCCATGGTCTGATGCAGTAACTGGGAATTCCTACCTTCCTCTGCCGCAGCCAGCAGCACATGACCATGTCTTTCAGAGGGATTCTCATCTCGGGTGTCTGCCTTCCAGAGGATGGCTTCCAATCACTGAGCACAAGAGGAGTGTCCCAAGAGGCTCTTGGGGAATGTGATCGACGAGTCAATAAGACAGGCCAGTAAATACACAAGGGTGACCTCTTTTTCCCTCCCCCACCCCGAATTTATATTCTAACAGGCATTCCCCATTGGCTCTGGTCACCTCCCCAAGTGCCCTTGCTATGTACATTTCACCTGCAACCTGCTCTAGCAACATTGTGGTGGATGTCACTGTGTTGCTGGAACCTACTGTCCTGGGTTAGAGACCGATCCCTCTCCTTCACCCTGCCCAGAGGTGTGGCAATGAGCACCAAGTTCTGGCTAAGGCCCCAGATGTGCATGTGATATTCATTATGGGAAGCAAACTCATAGGTCTCAGGCCATGCCTGACAAAGCACCTCAGTCAGCCCAGTCCTGGATTGATTTGTTAGTGACTTTGGCACTGGGGAGAGAGTCTGGGTAGACAGCCCCTGAAGACTGGTGGCTTCTGGAAGGACCTCTTCTAGTGTATGTGGAGAATTAGATCTCTATGATCTATCTGCTCCTTGGCTTTTATGCCAGTTAGAGCCAAAGTTAATAGAGGGTTTTGCCACATAGACCATTTCCCGTCAGAAACTGTGATCCATGAACTCATTGCCCACATGGGTCATCAAACAGCCACTGGAGGATAACACTCCACTGCTAACCAGTGACCTTACAGCCTTCCTTTGGCTGATCAGTTACAGCCAGCGTGGTTTATCTGCTGCTGCAGCTCTGTTTCTAGTTGACTGTTGTGCCAAATATAACTCCCTTGTCCCACCCCATTCTGCAGAACAAGGTGAGACTGATGGGCAGTCCAACCCACACAGTCTGGTCAATATTAGCTACACTAGACTGGCTGTCTCAGGGGCCTTTCATTCTGCAGGAGGTCATTGGTTTGTGTCAGCCCAGGCTGACTGTGCCATAGGGTGACCAGATGTCCCTATTTTATAGGGACAGTCCCGATTTTGGTTTTTTTTCTTATATAGGCTTCTATTACCCCCCACCCCCGATCCTTATTTTTCACACTTGCTGTCTGGTCACCCTACAGTGACATGAGGTGTGAAGTGAGGCTGGGGGAAAGCCTCAGTCCAGCTTCAGGTAAGATATCCACATTATAGAGTCCACCACAATAACTAGTTGCCCCCCCTCTGGGGGGACTCCCAGCAGGGACAAGAATTGAACAGGCCATAGAGACAGAAATACCCTTCCATTCTCCGGGTCATAGGTGAACTCAGCATATCACACCCCACACTGCCCCCTGCTGATCCAGCACCTTCTGCCGGTGCTACCTTCACTACATACAATGGGACAGCCCCGGAACAGCTCCGTGATAGGACGTCTCTCCCAGGCCTGGTTCGGTAAAAAGGGCCAATTAAACCTGTGCTTGGGTTGGTGAAGCTCAGCTGGGGAAGGAGCTAGGACAGACATAAAGAGAGGAAGATTGTGGTAAGAGAAGTCTGCCCGGAGGAACTCTGCAGTCACTCCTAGGGATGGGAGACAAGGGAGAGTAAGCCTTGAGATCCTGCCTTGGGATACAGACTCTGGCAAAAACCTGAGAGTGGTGAGGCAGCTATAGGGAGCAGGGGAAGCTTCACTGGTAAGCCAAGGGTGGGCTAGAAGGTAGGATGGAAAGGTAGGAATTTGCCCAGGGAAGAGTGTGGACACCAGGCATAGGGTCCATGGCCTGGAACCTGGAGTAAAGGATGGGCCCAGGTTCCCTTACCCGCCACTGGGGAAGTGTCACAGACTGGGCAGTGGAGCAAAGGCTGCCTAAGATAGTTCATCCAATAGGATTTTAATACTGCCTCAAGAGGGGGAAACTAGAGTGATGTAACCAGAAGGGGAAGCCACCAAGAGGGATTAACTTGACTCCAGAGAGAGAGGGAGACCCTGGGTTGAAACCACAGGAGTGGGTAGGCATCAGGCCAGTCCTGAGCTAATTCCTGGCTGAGTCACAAAGAGGCTCTGTAGCGTTGAGTCATGAACCCCGTGACAAGCCCCACAGCCTCACATCAGGTTATTAGTATTTACCACTGTGACCCCTGTCAGGATCAGGGACCCATTGGGCTGGGTGCTGTACAAACACAGACTGCCGCAGAGAGCTCACACCCTAGGATTGAGCCAGTGCCCTTTAGCTCTTCAAGCTGATCCTCTCCCAACTCAGCTACTTCTCTGCTTTTAGTGCTGGGGCTGCCAGAGCTCTCCGGCTGGCTGTTGAGGGCTGGGAATGGAAGACCAGTGCTTGTTTGGAATTGGTTCCCTCTGCAGCCATAAGGGAATTTCCCCTCTTGGCTGGTACAATGCTGGGATTTCCCGTGAACAGGGCTAGGCCCCAAGACCAGACAGTGAAGGCTCTGAGTGTGAAATGCTGCTCTGGTCGCTCTGCACCATCCTGCTCACCCTGTCAGGCAACAGGGATCATGGCCCCAGGGAAGGGCTGGCCAGGAGGGAGGAAATCCTGCTGGGAGTTGTGGGGGTGGGAGCGGAGAGCAGACCAGAAGGTGTGTGACCCCGTCTCCCGGAGGATCTCAGCAGCAATTTGTGTTGCAGCTGCAGCAGGATTCTTCCAGCCAAGAGACTGAACAGTGAACCCCCTGCTGGCGCCTTCTGTTCTGGCTGTTGGGATTCAAAGGCTTTGGAAGGATGGGATGTTTTGGGAACTCGGACCAGTAAGGGGTTCAATCTGTCACCGCCTGCCCTGTACCTCTGGGGGCCTTTCTTCTGTGCAGCTATGGTTCAGATCCCGGACACCAGTTGCCAGCCCACAAGCAACAAGATCTTCTGCTGCCTTTCACCAGCTTAGTTACTCTTGTCAGTTACTCTTTTGCTTTGTGACTTGTCCTCACCCACAACTATTTCAGATGTGGGGACTATTTATACCTTCAAGTCAGCGGCACTGTTATAGGTACCCGCATGGCCCCACAGTGCACCAACATTGTTATGGCTGGCTTAGAACGCTTCCTCAGCTCTCGTCCGCTAGCGCCCCTACTCTACTTGCGCTACATCTTCATTATCTGGACCCATGGGAAGGAGGCCCTTGAGGAATTCCCCCAGGATTTCAACAATTTCCACCCCACCATCAACCTCAGCCTGGACCAATCCACACAAGAGATCAACTTCCTGGACACTACTGTGCATATAAACAATGGCCACATAGACACCACCCTATACCGGAAACCTACTGTCACGGAGCGCCCGGGCGATGGTCTGGAACCGCTCCCTAGGAAGCCGACAGGACTTCGGGTGAAGGGCCCCTTCTCCGTACACAGCCTGTTTCCAAGGCTAGGAGCTTCACGGGTCCCCACTTCCACCTTCCTGTGTCTGACCTCGGAGCATTCAGCATCTTCTGCCCCTCCGTGTGCTTGCCCCAGCGAGCCCGCCTGGGCGGGGTCCTGAGGGAGCCCATGGATTCTGCACCCCAAATCCACAGTCAGACGTGACTCTCAGCCAGCCAGTAAAACAGGTTTATTCGATGACTTCTATCTGGTCTCACACAGACCATACAGCGAGCGTGAGCCCTCAGCTGGATCCATCTTGGGGCCAGAGAGCGAGATAGCTCCTCTGCCCTTCCCAGCTAGACCCAGACTGATTACCCCCCCCCCCCTCCAGCCCCTCCTCGTCTCTTTTCCCAGGCTGGAGGTATCACCTGACCTCTCTCCAACACTTGGGGTCAGATTACAGCATCAGGGATGTATACCTTGAGAGGGGAGGGCGTTGCCTCCTTGCTTCCACTGTCAGCCCCTATCCCTTCACACAGACACTTAAGAAATGCAAAGGGGAAACTGAGGCATGCACCCACAGTATTCCTACTTCGTCACACCTACTAACCACTATACTTACCTAGATGCCTCCAGCTTCCATCCAGACCACACAATCCAATGTCTACAGCTAAGCTCTAAGATACAATTGCATTTGCTCTGATCCCTCAGACAGAGACAAACATCTACAGGATCTGTATCAAGCATTCTTAAAACTACAATACCCATCTGGGGAAGTGAAGAAACAGATTGACAGAGTCAGAAGGGTATGCAGAAGTCACCTACTACAGGAAAGACCCAACAAAGAAAGTAACAGAACACCACTAGCCATCAACTATAGCCCCCAACTAAAACCTCTGCAGTTCATCAAGGATCTACAAACAATCCTGAAGGATGATCCCTCACTTTCACAGACCTGGGAGACAGCTCCGTTCTCGCTTACAGACAGCCCCAAAAACTTGAAGCAACTACACACCACTCCACAGAAACACTAACCCAGGAACCAATCCCTGCAACAAACCATGTTGCCAACTTGGTCCGCATATCTATTCAAGGGACACTATCATTGGACGTAACCACATCAGCCACACCATCAGGGGCTCATTCATCTGCACATCTACCAATGTGATATATGCCATCATGTGCCAGCAGTGCCCCTCTGCTATGTGCATTGGACAAACTGGACAGTCTCTACGGAAACAAATAAATGGACACAATCAGACATCAAGAGTTGTAACATTCAATAACCAGTAGGGGAGCACTTCAATCTCCCGGGACACTCAATAACAGACTTAAAAGTGGCAATTCTTCAACAAAAAAACTTCAAAAACAGACTTCAGTGAGAAACTACAGAACTGGAATTCATTTGCAAAATTGACACGATCAAATCAGGCCTGAATAAAGATTTGAAGTGGCTGGGTCACTACAAAAAATAATTTTCCCTCTGTTGACACTCACACCATCTTGTCAGCTGTTGAGACTGGGCCACATCCACCCTAACTGATTTGGCTTCATTCGCACGGACCCCTCACTTGGTAAGGCAACTCCTATATTTTCAAGTGCTGTGTATTTATACCTGCCTATTGTATTTTCCACTCCATGCATCTGATGAAGTGGGTTCTATCCTACAAAAGCTTATGCCCAAATAAATTTGTTAGTCTCTAAGGTGCCACATGGACTCCTCGTTGTTTTTGCTAATACAGACTAACACAGCTACCCCTCTGAAATCTTTGCAGGGTGACACCAACATCCCTTCCAGTCCTGGGTCTTCACACATCCTTCCTGAGTTCTTTATTACCAGACACTTGGACTGTTCCTGTCTAGTTCATCATCCTGGCAGGCACAAAGCCAGCTCCCCTAGTTATCAGCTTGCTCTTGGTGCCCACGCTCCACATAGTCTGCACACCAGAGACCTGCCTGGGATAAAAATAAACCAAAAGTTTAATAGAAAAACCACGGAGTCAAAGATGGAAGAGTGAGGGAGACAGTACAAGTTATACAGAAAATAAATATAAAGGCACAACGTCAGGCTTTACACTTCTATGTTAGATAAAATCCCTTTTCTAATGAAAGTTGTCTCTTACCTTAAAACTATTCCCCAGAATATCCAGTAGCTAGAGGAGGGATCCAGTGTTCACAGACAGCCTCCTTCCTCAAGACTTTCCCCTAATTCTGGAAGTTCTTCAGTTCAAACCCTTTCCATTTTAAAAGGATCTGCAGGTGTTTTTTTTTCTTTCAGTCACTATAGATATTAAATATGGGGAAAACTCATTCCCTTTCTTATTCTTTGACACCCCCCCTCGCCCCCCCCCCCTTTCAAGCTGTTCCCATTTGCTTTGGTTCCTCATGCATTGTGCTTTCCTGGGCTGGCCAGTGGCTTGGTGTTTGAAGTCAGCCTCATCTGGTTGGGGAGGTAGCCACTCCTTGCTGGATTGCTTCACTGCCCTCTTGTGAGGTGATCCAGAAGCCACATGACAAGTACAGTTTTCTACATCTATATAGATACAGTCATAACCAAACCTGTATGCACATCACCTGACTACTAAGTTCAGTGCGTTACAAGCTGCCGTAAAAGATATTACTTGAAAAACTCATACAGCAAAATAACGTACTATGCAGACGGTTGATTGAACTCCTTATTTTGGGGCGTTTATGCCATCTGCTCTCTCCTTGTGGTGTCTGGTCCCCCATTGTCACAGTGGGAGTCTAGTTTGTTACAGCAGGGGGCTGGGAAGGTTTTGCCACTGATTTACGATCTTCGGCAAATTCCTTCCCTTTTCTTTGCCTGAGTTTCTCCGGCTGTAACAGTGGGCTAATGTTCACTTCCCCGTTCACTTCCCAAGGGGGCTGTGAGGGTTATGTAATTAATAGGTGTGAAATATTTTGAGAGACTTGAATGGCGGTCTCTAAAAAGAATAAAAGGGGGGAAAGTGACAAAGTGACTCAGTGAGTCAGACAGAACCCTCCTAATCCCCTGTTCTAACTACTATAGTCCAGCAGGAGGAGTGCTGTCAAGATCAAGAATCATATGTCCTTTGTGTGTTTCTATTATCTCTTTAGTGTATGCAGATGAAAAGAACTTTAACCATGAACTTTGCTCAGCCCCTTCAGCTGTTTAATTGCTTTTTGCCCTTCACTAAGCTGTCTGGCGGGGGGTGGGATGGGTCAGTGTCACATTTTCTTCCTAGCCAGTTGGATTTTCAATCCTCAGGCTATAATGTCTTTGGGTTTCCAGCATTTTAGCAGAAAGCTTCAATACAGATCAAGCAATTAAAAAAAAAATCAGGGAAATATTTCTATTCTTATTTTGTTTTTTGTAGATTTAAACCAGGGATTCTTAAACTGGGAGTCAGGACCCCTCGGGGGTCACGAGGTTATTACATGGTTGGGGGAGAGGAGGTTGTGAGCTGTCAGCTTCCACCCCAAACCCCGCTTTGCCTCCAGCATATACAATGGTGTTAAATATAAAATATCAGGGTTGGAAGGGACCTTAGGAGGTCATCTAGTCCAACCCCCTGCTCAAAGCAGGACCTTATATCATCCCAGCCAGGACTTTGTCAAGCCTGACCTTAAAAACCTCTAAGGAAGGAGATTCCACCACCTCCCTAACCTAGGTAACCCATTCCAGTGCTTCACCACCCTCCTAGTGAAAATGTTTTCCTAATATCCAACCTAAACCTCTCCCACTGGAACCTGAGACCATTACCCCTGGTTTTGTCATCTGATACCACTGAGAACAGTCTAGATCCACTCTCTTTGAAACCCGCTTTCAGGTAGTTGAAAGCAGCTATCAAATCCCCCCTCATTCTTCTCTTCTGCAGACTAAATAATCCCAGTTCCCTCAGCATCTCCTCATAAATCATGTGCTCCAGCCACCTAATCATTTTTGTTGCCCTCTGCTGGACTCTTTCCAATTTTTCCACATTCTTCTTGTAGTGTGGGGCCCAAAACTGGACACATTACTCCAGATAAGGCCACACCAATGCTTAATAGAGGGGAATGATCACATCCCTCAATCTGCTGTCAATGCTCCTACTTATACAGGCCAAAATGCTGTTAGCCTTCTTGACAACAAGGGCACACTGTTGACTCATATCCAGCTTCTCGTCCACCATAATCCATATGTCCTTTTCTGCAGAACTGCTGCCTAGCCACTCGGTCTCTACTCTGTAGCAGTGCATGGGATTCTTCTGTCCTAAGTGCAGGACTCTGCACTTCTCCTGTAGAACCTCATCAGATTTCTAAATATATTTTAAAGTGTTTTTAATTTCTAAGGGGGGAAGTAGCACTCAGAGTCTTGCTATGTCAAAGGGGTCACCAGTACAAAAGTTTGAGAACCACTGTTTAAACCAGGGGTCTCAAACATGCGGCCTGGGGGCCGCATGTGTGGCCCGCCATGCTTCCTGGCGCCCCTCCCCCCCCCCCCCATAGCAGTTTGCGGGAGGGAGGGGCCACGAGTGGGGAGCATGTCAGTGATGTGGCCCTCGGGCCAATGCACTAGTCCTCATGCGGCCCTTGTGGTCATTTGAGTTTGAGACCCCTGGTTTAAACAAACAGTCCTGGGCCATAAAATACTTCCAGCTTCCTTTACAAATTACACTGCTAATGTTTCCATTACAATCAACAGAGCAACCTGGGAAAATTCTCCTTTGCTGCCCCTAGGGGTCAGTATCAATCCACATTGCTGCTCTCTAGCCTGTGCTGGTCACTGGAGAGTGGAAACTTCATGTATGCCAGAAATGTGCTAGAAACTTAGATTATCCACCCAACTCAGATTTCACAACCCAGCTGACTGCTCAACACCAGCACTAGGAGTAGATCCAGTTCCTATCAAAGGGGTCCCAGAAAACCAGAGGCTACCTACCTCTTCTCTCCTCCTGCTTCCTAGTGTGGATCACAAATCTCTGCCCTTGCCCTGCGGATTCAAACTTTGTGCCCACAGGGGTGCCATCCAGCCTGGATTCACGGCTCCTGCCTCAATCCACCCCACTCAGCATTCCATAAACTTTGATCTTATCATTATACATTGATTCTGTGGTAAAACGTTCAGTAGCCTGGGGGACTAGCTGGCTCCAGGGACTGGAAATGGACTATGGAGCCTTTCAGCACTGGGTCAGCACTGGGAATGACCATCTGTTGTATGAGATGACTTTGCTGGATCTCAGCCCATGGTGGGCATCCCCGTCACAACAGCCACTATCACCACTGATACGAAGTGGCCCACTGTCTCTCAGTAGATGAGCTTTGGACTGGAGAAGCCAGAGGGACTGAGGTCTGCTCTCATGGCGATGCAGAGAGTGAGGTGTAGCGGTGATGGCAATGGGCAAGGAAGCTTACACTCAGACTGTAGTTGATCTGTAGACAAGTAGAGGCCTTCACTCAACAGATCATCCTGCACCTTTAACCCGCACTAGATTGTCCTAAGGGAAGACTGTGAGGAAGAGGAAAAGGAGTGACTGATGGCACCTCCTGTGAGATCCGTGTAGCACGCTCCTGCTTCAGGGATGGCAGGCACTGCCTCCTGGCTAGTCTGATCCAAACTAAAGCCAGAGGAGAAGGATGGCCCTCCTGCTCTGCAGGGGAATACATGCACATTGGGCTATTGGCAATGCACCGTTCCCCAGAGGTAAATCAGGGGTGCAAATTGCTTGGAGTGAGCAAAATCACAGGCCCGGCTCAAACCCAGTCTCAGGAGGGTACTGTGGAAACATTCTGGTGGCTGCTGAGCCTAAGACTTGCTCTGCCTTAGTCCACCTCGATAGTTGCCTGTTCTATTGTCTCAGCCTCAGGATGGAATCCACCCCCAGGCTCAGGGCCAGCACACAGCCTACACACCCCTTGTGTTCCACTCCAGCGCAGAACCGTTATGCTCTCTGGGGGGTGGGGCTCCCTTCTCTCCCCTCCAGCTCAAGCTCAGACCTTAGGGTAGCTGCCTCTGTTCTGCCAGGCTCTGGCTGGGATCTGAGGCCCAAGGTACCATAGGAGAGGCTGTTCTGTGGGGTTTTTAGCTGGATTAGAAACATGATGTCCCAGATCTCATCAGAAGCCAGATCTATGCTCTGAATTCCACACCACAGAGGTTGAGATAAGCCCCTGGAAGGTAGGACTATAGGTTCATAAGGACAGGTTTCCTAAAAACACTCAGTACCCACACTGTGGGCCAGATCTCCAAAGGAGCTCAGCAGATTGGGGGCTGACTGAGCTCTTGTGAAAAGTTGGCTGAGAGTCCTGACAGAATCTGGGTGGTAGCTCTAACGTTCTGCTACTTAGTATAGGAAATACCTACTGGCTTATGTTACCCAGAATCCTTCCCAGGAGACCGGGGATGTCTGCGTGTGAGGAGAGGAAAATGAAGATGGCCGTTATTATGAGCAAAGCTCGCAGTCCTGACAAAAGAGCCAATCCCAGATGTTTCCAATATATCACAGAGGGTGCAGGAGCTTATCCAAACCATGTTAGTCCCTCACTGTTGTTCTTTTTAGAGGGTCACTGTTTGGGCAGAGTCACCTCCAAATGCCGGGTTTGTAAGAAACAGGCTCTCGCTAAATTCTTAATCCACTAATAATAAAAAAAAAACCAATGGAAATGGTGGGCTTGGTTCTCTGCTCACATCAGTGTGACTCCATTGATCTCAACAGGTTTAACCCCAATTTGCACCAGCATAAGTGGAAGGAGAATTGGGCTCAGTGCTTTTTTAAAAACCAAACCTTTCCCTGCTACAACTGCCTCCCAAACATTGCAGTGTGGGATAGTGCATGAGAGCCTGAAACGAACTAGAAACCAAAGGGAAACTGACCAGTCTGTTTTCACTGTCCATAAAGAGACAAACGCAAAGGATGGACAAACATCATGAAAGGGGAAAAGGAAATGGACTATTTAAGACTTTTTTCAACCATAGGTCCTAATCCTGTAAGAGGTTCCAGGCAATCACAACCCTGCACCTATGGGGCTCCCTAATGGTGTTCCCCAGGGGGCCCACCCATGCAGATCCTAATCATGGGATCAGGGTCTTAATGATCTCCAGTGTTGTTCACATTATAGGAGAACAGAGTTTTTTAAAACTAGGCCATTGCCTTTTAACTGGGAGAGTTTCTTCTTGCCTGTGGACCAGAGGTAGTGCAAGGTCCAGGAGGGAGAACTCCAAACTGGCAGAACTTGGGAGACTTGGCAGGGATCAGTGACCCACAATCACCACTGAAGAGTAGAGGACAGAATAAGGCTTGTCATGGCCCAGCCACAGACACATACATTCTGATAGGAAAAAGCTCTTTGCCCTGCACCCACCACCAGATCTTGGGATTGGGAGTCATTGCCCCAGAGGTGCCACTTAGAAGAAGGGATTGGTCCATAGTTGGCCTTGATTCCTTAGCTTCTTGCTAAGCATTGGCCTTCTAAACCCAGGGTTGTGAGTTCAATCCTTAAAGGGGCCATTTAGGGAACTGGGGCAAAAATTGGTTGGATGATTTAATTGGGGATTGATCCTGCTTTAAGCAGGGGGTTGGACTAGATGATTTCCTGAGATCCCTTCTGTGACAGGGAAGGTAACTCTGGGCTGTAACCCGACCCCAGTCGGGGGAGGTGAGGCTCTCTGCCTGTGTGGATCTGAACAAAGGCTGGGGGAGTGGCCGGAGGGAAAGGGGACAGAGGGGCTCGGTTGAGTGTTGGGGATGAGGCGGGAGCCCTAATCCGGGGTCTTATCTCCCTGCCCCCCAGAAGGGCCTGACTAAGGGGTCCTGTTTGTACTGAGAAACTCTGAGTTGGATTGTGTTCCGGTCATCTCAAATAAACCTTCTAATCTACTGGCTGGTTGAGAGTCACTGTGAACCCCAGGAAGTGGGGGTGCAGGGACCGGACTCCCCACACTCCGTGACACCTTCTAACCCTGATATTCTAGGATTTCTAATAGCACCTCCAGCTCTAAATCCTACAGAAAAGCAATTAAGTCAAAGATGCTACTGCTTTTTGCCTCCTGGATGTGATGGCCTCAAGAGAGGCTGTATGATCTAGTGGTTAGGGCAGGGATTGGCCATTAGGACTCCTGGGTTCTCTCCTTGGCTCTGCTACTGACTCAGAGTGCAGACTTGGACAAGCTACTATCTGTCTCTGTGCCTCAGTCTCTCATGTAAATACTTAGCCAAGGGAAGTATCAGAACACCACAGCCACTAACATGGAACTATGTGAAAGTCCAAGAGTCCTCCTAACCAATAGCAAAGTGCAGATTGTATGGGATTCCTGACTGCTGGGGCCACTATGATGCAAGGAATTACCAGCTGAGCCAACAGGTATGACAGCTTCAGAGGATTCCATTTACATTAAAGAGGAACAGTCCCAATTTTGGGGACTTTTTTAAATATAGGCTCCTATTACCCTCCACCCTGTCCTAATTTTTCACATTTGCTGTCTGGTCTCCCTAGGTGCTTTGCACGTTCTTGTCTTTTTTTATTTGGTAAAAGTGGTTCTCTGCACAACAATTCTGAAGTAAATTTAAAAATGCTTTAACATATGAGATGTCCAAATAATAATGAAAAACATACCCGAGTGGCTTGGGTCGGGGAGGGGAGGGAGGGAGGGGAGGCACTGCTGTGGCTGGCCTGGGGCTCCTCCAGGAAGGTGGGGGGCTCGGGGCATCTCTGGGCAGGGGGTTTGATACAAAAACATTCTCCTGCTCGCTCACCATCAGTTATGTAATCCATTGGCAAAGCAAGTTTTGTCCTCATATAAGGGCTGGCCTATGCAGAAGATAATAGGGCGTTGCTATCACTGGTTAGTCCTATAGCTTAAGAGGCCTGTGCTGGAGATGTTTTGGTTCAAACCTTGTTGCTAACCTTTAAGGATCCTGCTCGGGGTCCCCCTATTGTACCTCTGAGCTGACTCACTGCCCTGTGCTTTTGCTTTATCCTTTTTGACTGACCCTTCCCTCTTTGTGGGCCAATGGTGTTCTTGTAGGAGGGCCGTTGTGGAGGTCCCTCAGCCCCAAATGAGGTAAGAGGCCTTCACCAGCACTAGACCTACACAATTTCAAAAGTGGAAATGCATGGAAATTATTTGCAAATATGCAAATTAACCCACTGAAATTTGCACACACAATCACACATGGAACTGCAGAAAACTTGGCAGCTATGCCCTTTGTGACTGTCTGTAGTCCTCTACCCTGGGTCGTGTGCAGTTAACTTCTCCTCAGGGAAAGAGGATCTGTCTCTTTGGGGTGTCCTACAGGCTGTGGGATCCCAAGTCTGCCTGTGGGGGAGGAGGGAATCAGCCGGGGAACAGGCAATGACATTCACAACAGGCTTGCCTGCTTGCTGCTGTTCCCATGGAAACACTAGGAAAGAAGAGAGGAAATCCAGCCCCAGCTCCCTTTGCAAATGAGCTTCCCCACCGGTACCCACCAGCTGCCACACCTGTTTCCATAAGAGCCAGCAGGTCCCTTTAAGGCATTTCCCTGGCTGAGACTCACATGCTCTGTGAACTGCTGTTTCTCCAGCAGCCCCCAGAATGGGAAGAGCTGGCACAGAGAAGAACTAACCCAAATACTCAAGAGCAAGCCCCAGCGCTCAGCGGAAATCTATTTAATTTCCAAAGGGGGTTATACTTTCTGAATTTGCTCCTGTCTGGATGGATCCAAGAGGTGCTGGAAATCTGCTCTCCTAAGGCCTTCAGCAGGGCCCAAGCTATGAAATCCAGACCAAGACTGGAGTTCAAAGAAACAGGTGTGCAAGGGGTCTGAATCTCAGGGCTGTTCAAATCTAGGGGGTGTTTAGTTCGGTCCCATCTCTAGAGATTTGGGGCTAGTCTGAAAGGATCTTCTTACCTTTCATTTATGTCCAGTAGGGTGCAGTATGCAGCTGAATGGCAGTGAAATCTGGGCTGACTAGCTGTCCAGACCTGTTGGAGAACATTAATGGCTGCTGGGGTACTGTCCAGGCCACCTCTGCTTAGCTTGTGAGCTTTAAGGACCGCAGCACAAGATGGAGCTTGGTTGCCAGCATTAGACTTCCTGGAAAGCGAATCCTCTTTGTTAGACTTAGATGAGACCCAGGTTGAACTTCCCCAAGATTCCAGACTAGACCACCTTGAGCTGCAGAAGTCTTGCCTTTTTTAAAAGCAAATTGCTTCTATTCCTCTGAGCTCCATGATTTGAGCTTGAGGAGGAAGTCTTGAAATCTAGCTGGCTCCTAGGGTGACCAGACAGCAAGTGTGAAAAATCAGGACGGGGGTGGCGGATAATAAGTGCCTATATAAGACAAAGCCCAAATATTGGGACTGTCTATATAAAATTGGGACATCTGTCACCCTACGGGTTCCTGTGGTGACAGAGTTCTGACTGCAATCAGAGAACTCCAGGAATAAATGGATCTCGATGGATCTGCAGCACAAAGGGGTTGGGAGCAGCTTTTGGGCGGGGGAGGGGAGTCCTAACTTTTTGATGCTGTTCTGAACTGAACCCCAGAAAGACTGGGAGAACCAGAGAGTGACACACAGAGAGAGACAGAGACATGGAGAGCGATATGCAGAGAGAATGAAAGTGCATGGTGAACTGGGTGTTTGTGTTCCTTCTTGTGAGCTGGGCAGAAAGAAGAACCCCCTGGGGGATTAAGGGAGCCTGCTCCCCTGTAATATGTTGGCTTAGTGTACATGTAGGGCCCATCATTTTGGGGGTTTTTTAATTTAAATTTTCCCAGGAATTTGTTGGTGTTTATTATTACAACACGAAAAACAGGTGAACATTGATCAAAAAATGTATTAATAATTTTTCTGGGTAAATATCGGGGTTTATTTTGGTGGACGGAAGGACATGCAGAAAAGTATTCAGTAGATTAATGCTTTGATTAATGGAATTCAATGTGGTTTGCTTCAGAACTAAAAGAGAACTCAAAACACAATGCCACCTCTGGGTTTAAGAAAACAATATATCTCTAGTCCCCAAAATAAAACTTTTCATCTGAATAAACAGTTTACTGTTGTAGACTTAGAGAACTATTAGTTTATAAATATTTACATATAATAATTGTGCCACACCATTTGTAGCACAAACTTCATCCTTGTCTCCTGTTTTTGTTTTTTGAAAACTTTTAAATACTTCCTTGTGTTCTGAAACCTATTTTGATACAGATTTACAGTTTCTTCCCATTTTAGTGTGTCAGGTCTTTAAACCGTTATCTGCAAATAGCTTGAAATGTGTATGTGGTGGGCATGAGATTCATCAGTACATTCAGATGCACATGCACTTCAGAGCTTGCATGTGTGCCTCTTTGTTTATTATGTGTATCTTCTAATCTAGACTAACATATAGCCTTACTTCAACAGGCAGCTTTGCATATCCACCCAGACAAATTACTGTAATACATATATCCCATGCAATGTATTGTATTTTCCTAATAAAACAAGTGTGTGTGTGTGATATATATAATTTAAATGATAAAAAAGTGGGGTGAAAATCAGAAAAAAACCCAATAATACCTTTTGTAAAACCTGGTATTTTTTAAAATAAAAATTGTTTTAACCTTATGTATATGATACCATGGAATCAGTGAGTTACCAGTACCTATATAGATGGATGGTGGCTCAAGCCAGGAGGATAAATGCCCACTACTTACATTCAATAAGAGTTTTCCCCTTAATTCAAGTATATGGGACTTGTGCTTTGGGCACTGAAGGCCCCAGGGTTTGCTCCCCACCACGGAGTCTATTTTCATGTGGCTCTGATTCATTAAACCCCTAATGGTGCCCCCTCAAAGCAGCTGCCTGTCTCAGGCATTCTCATACCTATTGAGCATCACAACCATTCAGTGCTGAAAAAAGGCTCCAGATTGCCAGGCCTGGAGCCAAAAAATCTCTAGCTACAGAACAGGTGGAGCAGCAGGTTAAATTTCCTTCACAGCCTCACTCACCAATGTGTCTCTGCCCTGCCTTTGGGAACCAGCCTCCAAGGAGGTGGGGAGCTCGGTCACTCTGCCCTCTTCAGAGGCTGCTAGCAATGATGCCGTTCATGGGGTTTGTGAGCTGAACACTTGCCCCCTAGGAACTGGGCTGAGACCCACCATGCTCATTTCACTGCCGGGCGATGAGACGGGAAAGACTGTCTGGTCCCGCCCAACCTGACCTGAAGTGGAAGCGGGGAACAGATTTCCCCTTCACCCATCCAGAGTCCTCCCGCACCCTTAAAAGCCCCTGCTCGCCCTGCAGAGCCTTCCCCAGCCCTGCTTCTCCCTTGCATGTGTGTGGTGTGTGCCCAGCCCTCTCCCAGCCCCCCGACAGCCGCGGGAGTGGCCTGCAGCAACCCGCACAGCGGGGGATGGGCGGGGGGCCTCCACGGCCGCCCCGCTCCCTCCCCGCAGGATCCCTCAGAGCCCAGACAGGGGCCGGGCACGTGCCAGGCCCTGGGCACGATTCTAACCGCACCCAGGGGCGGCGGCTCCTGCGCGGGGCCGGCGGGATCCCCCCTGCGCTCGCCCCAGCAGCAGCCGCGCGGCGGGGCCGGGTTGCGGCGAGCTCGGCGGGTCTCGCGCACGGCGCGGGGAGGCGCGCGGGGGAGGGAAGGGGAGGGGCGGGGGGTCCCTCCCGAGGGAGGGGGCGAGGCAGAGGCGGCCGCCGCCTCAAGGTCACACTTCTCCCGGCAGAGGGAGAGAGAGGAGCGAGGGCGGCCGCGCTCCCCGCCCCCCCGTTCTCCCCCCCACCCCCCGTTCTCCCCGCCTGGCCCCCCGCCCCTCGTCTCCCCCGCCCCCCTCTCCCCGGCTTCCCCCGCTCAGCCTCGGGGGCTGCGGCAGCCCGGGCTCGGACTAGCCCCGCGGCGGGAGCGCGCTGTCCATGGTGGGGCGGCCGGGCTGCGAGCTGCCGCGGGGCTGCGGGGCCATGCCGGGCACGGCGGCGGCGGCTCCCCGGCGTCCCCCGGCGAGCGCCTGGCGGGTGGCGGGATAATGCGTCTGCCGGGCGCCAGCGCTGGCCACCTGGGAGGCACCGCGCCGGGGGGCCGCCCGCCGCCCCGCCACCATGTCCCCCCCGGCCTCGGCGGCCGCGGCCGGCGAGAGAGGCAGCAGCACCTCGGTGCCCGCGGAGGAGGCGGAGGGGGCCCGCGAGGAGGTGAGGACAGGGCGAGCCGGCTGCATGCGAGCGGCTTTGCATGGCACGGGCATGGCAGCGCGCTTGAGGCTCCGCTCCGGCCGGGCCGGGGCTTTGCATCCAGGTACGGCAGCGTCCGCTCGCGCCAGGGGCCGGGCCGGGCCCCCCGCAGTGCAGCCCCTGTCCCCAGCCTGGCTCGCTCGGGCCGGCCCGCAGGCAGGGGGAGGAGAAGCCCCGGGGGGCGGGGAGCAGCTGGGAGCGCAGTCCCCGGGTGGGGGGCGGCTGAGAACGAGGAAATTGAACAAAGGGAAGCGTAGGCTGGCTGGAAGATGCGGGGGAATCCTCCCTCCGCAAAGGGCTGGAGCTCCAGGGCCTGGCACAGGGCAGTAGAAAATAGACCTGGAGGGATCAGTCCTGCTCTGGTTCCCTAGGCATGGACGGGGGGATTGGGGTGACCTAACAGGGCTTCCCTACATCTAACTTGTATGGCTCAGTGGGTAGGAGATAGGTTCCAGAGTTGTAGCCCTGTTAGTCTGCATCAGCAAAAACAACCAGGAGTCCTTGTGGCACCTTAGAGACTATCACATTTTATTTGGGCATAAGCATGGGTGGGTTAAAACCCATTTCATCAACCAAAGGCATGGGGCAAATTTTCCACTGGCATAAGCATTTGCAAATAGACCGTAGGTAATGGAGTCCTACTGCTTATATCAGCTGCAAATTTAGGCTGAGGGGGTCTCTGTAAGGGACTGTGCCAGAGTCCGGTGGGTAGCAGTGCGGACTTGCCACAGCTAGGGGAAGCCCTTGTCTGGAGGCTGGTCCCCCTTAGCCCAGTCACCTCACACCTGACAGGGCAGGTTTAGCCAGCCAGTGGGTGCCAGAAGCTCTATCTAGGTAATTATCATCCATAGGAACAATCTAGCCCTTTCCTGACTTACAATCTATACATTCTTATTCTCTTGTTTTATTCTGTGCTTATCACCATGGTGGCTGAGCCTGTACTGCTCTGAACTGGAACAGCCGTACAAACCCAGGGACTGAAAAACTCCGAGGGGAGGCAGGAGGTCTGGATGCGGGGGGAACATGCATGGGATAGCATGGCGGGGTTGAATGTTTTGGGAGGCAGAAGGAACAGATGAAAGCTTGTTGTTCCCGCCCAGGGGAAAGCACAGGGTGTTGACGTGAAAAGTGTTGGCTTATTGCATTTGAAGGAAGTTGTGGTGCCCAGTAAGAATATGGGAAACCCCCTTGGCAGCGTGCCAGGGGCTAGCATGTAAGTGCATGATTCCCCCTGAAGGAAGTTGGACTAGCACTAGGGAAGGGGTGGGGTTGCTGATGCACAGCAGCTAGAGGGATTCCCCAGCTGCTGCTCCAGGGGGCACATCAGGGATTTGGGATGCAAGGCAGGTGCAGCTGCTCTTCATGGGCTTTTTTTGAGGGGGGGATTGAATGCTGGGGAGGCATGAAGTGCAGATGAGGGTAGGCTAGGAGCCATGTGCCCCCTGGCTCCAGGAACGCTGTGCTGTGGTCATCTTGATGGGCCTCCTTGCAGAGTTCAAGCATCAGACAGGGAACAGCAAGGAGCTGGCTGTAGGTGCTACAGGCAGCCAGAGGCATGGGGGATGCTGGGGAATCCTTTTGTTTACAAGAGAGAGACACGTTCACTTAGTAGGGTCCCCAGGAAATGAAGCAGGATTGACCAAGATGACCCACCAGTGATCTGCGGGGCAGTGCCATACTGTGAGCACCTGTCTGGGGATAAAGACTGGTCTTCTAGCTGTGGGGTTGGTCCTTGCCTGAGCTGTCTGCTCTTGGAATGGACACTGCCAGAAATGCAGCTAGTCAATACCGTGTTTCCCCGAAAATAAGACGTACCCCAAAAATAAGACATACCTCCAGTTTTGCCTCCCGCATTAATATAAGGCATCCCCCCGAAAATAAGGCATCCCCCCGAAAATAAGGCGTCCCCCCCCCCAGCTACCGGTGCCGTAAGGAGTCACCGTAGAGGCGGGCGCAGCTGCGCAGCTCACTGATTGGCCGCAGCGCAGCCGGAGCTGTTCTTTAAATCAGAGAGCTGCCGCCTGCTGCTCGCTTTGCCCTGACGGAGTCTGGCTGACTCACAGACTCACGCAGGGCCGGCGACAGGAATTTTGGGGCCCCGTACGGCAGATCGTATGGGGCCCCCTCCCCCAGTCTCCTGCCGCCCGCGCCCCCCCTCGCCCCCCCCCCCCCCGTCTTGGAGCACTAACCTCACTAACCGCTCCTTCCGGGGGGCCGCAGCACCCTCCTGCCTGCAGGAGCAGGCAGCAAGTCTCACTGCCCCAGGCAGAGGCTCTCTGCTGCTGCACGTGGTGCAAGGAGGGGGAAGGAGGCTGCTTGCAGCCTGCACCGGCAGAGGGGGAGGGGCAGAGAGCCCCCGGCCGCCGCCTCCCCCAACCCGGCTCCGAGTCGGACCCTCATCAGCCCCCTCCCCCCTCATCAAGAGTCAGGGGCAGCGGCAGGACAGCTCTCTGCTGCTGCCTCACATGCTGCAGGGGCGGGGGAAGGGGGCTGCTTGCCTAGGAGCAGTGAGGAGGGTGGCTACAGACAGCGCCCAGCCGCCCCCCCCCCCCCACAACCAGCCCCTGACCCACCTGCTGGCTGCCCCCCGGCCCAGCTCAGAACAGTTCCCGGGGGTAAGCAGCTGGGGCCCTGGATCCCCAATCCACGGTGGGGCTGCACCCCTGCACCTGGAGCCGGGCCCCTGCACCCCTGACCCATTGCTTCCTCAGACCCTGCCCCCATGGGTCCAGTGGGGGGGGGAGCCTCTACTTCCCCTCCCCATCCCCTCTACTTCCCCCCCCCTCCAGTCCCCCCTCCCCCCTCCCCCTCCCCCCCATGTGTCCCGATATTTTTTTGTTGTCATCTGGTCACCCTAGTTTGTCTGGTTATGCTGGTTTATCTGATTATGCTGGTTATGTTTGTCTGGTTATGCTGGTTTGTGATGACAACTACTACCGTACCGTATACAGGTAGTAAACTTCCTTTTTTTTTGTTCAACAATAAATGTGTACTGTATTCTTCTTCATGGAAAAATAAGACATCCCCTGAAAATAAGACATAGCGCATCTTTGGGAGCAAAAATTAATATAAGACACTGTCTTATTTTCGGGGAAACAGGGTACCATGGGAGAGAGCCACTCCAGCTGTTCTCACAGCCACAAGCTGAGTAGGGGTGCTGCTGGGAAGGTCGGGTGACAGTTGTTGGCTGCTGCATAATCCAGTATTCGCTGCCCTCCATTTACTTGGGAGGCGCGCGCGCGCGCGCACACACACACACACACACACACACACACACACTTCTAAAAATGTGTTTAGTTGTGAACACATTCGTGGGAGATTTGAGCACCATCTGGAGCAGGAAGAAGAGGGAAAGACAGGGAAGCTATGTAAGTGCTGCACACACGGCTCTGCTGCCCCCCCTCACTCCTGACTTGCACCCCTCCTGCTATTCCAGCCTGGGGTTCCCCACACACAGGTGTCCCGCTGACCCACACTCCTCCTGACCGCCTTGACCCACTGCCATTCCAAGACCATTAGTTTCCTGCATCCAGAGCATCTGTTGAGCAGATGCTAAGAATTAGAGCCAAACTGGGGGGTAATTTTGTATTGTAGGGAGATGCTTACCTTGGGGTGGGACAAGGTCCCTCACCTCTTTTGACCTGAACAGCAAGGTCCCCAGAGGGAAGGCTGACTGCTGCTGCCCCAAAGGGAACCGAGTCCTTCGCTGATGGCAGGGAAGAGTGTCTTTTTTAAAAAACCCAAAAGCCAGTGTTATTTTCATGAGTCTGGTGAATGGGGCTGGAGTGAGAGCCCTGGAGAATGACAGCCTCTGTGTAGAGCAGGTATAACATGAGCCAGGCCAGGGTCAGCATTCCTCACCCATGCCATCCCCTGGGGGACTGTGAGAAGATAGTCTAGACTGCCCTCCTTGACGGTGCCTTGCATTGTCACATCCCCTGCCAGGGCACTGATTTCCCTGAAACCTGGTACACTTTCAGCCACTGCTCTGTGTAACCCCAGGGCTGCCTGAGGGCTGAAGGGAATCCAAAAAGTTCCTGTCTTCCACATGCACATTGGACTGAAACAGTACCACTCCACTCAGCCATGCCATTCCACCAGGGGCGACTTTAGCTCCTCTCCCTATCCCACTAACACCCACGCTCTCAGACGGTGGCCTGATTCTGCAGAACCCAGTGCCATCCTATTCACCCCGAGGAGGTGCAAGTCAGATCAGAGTTTCCCAGACATCCATTTGTGGCAATCCCAGCCTGTCCCCAACCCCAGCAAGTACTGAAGCCTGGAAATAAGCTGTGGGCACCTGCCCCCATTTTCAAGTGACTTCAGGGGGTAGAACAAACCCTCCCCATGTCCCGGTGTAGTCTAAAAACTCTGGTATCACTGCTTGAGCAGTTTCCCTGCAGGTCTCCCTCTGTCCCAGATGCACAGTCTTCCCCTTCCCTCTGCAGCTGGCAGCGCTGCCAGTCTTGGGTGAGCCAGATGTTTCCTCTGGGGAGCACCACAGCAAGGGTGTAGGGATGTGAGGCACAGCTGCAGGGTTTGCTCAGATGGGGGTTGACACTCACGCCGAGTCAGACAAGGGACAGCGAACCCGGGGGCCAGCTCATTGAAGACAGTGCGGTTTCCCCGGTGTGACCCCGAGTAGACACTGGCCCTTGCAAGTCTTGTTCTGGGGATTGGCTGCCACAGGGGAAGCACGAGGCTTATTATTCTCTTATCTGATGTAAGTAAATCTGCAAGGCAGAGCCATGGAAACTGCTGCTAATGACTCCCAGCAGAGTAACCTGCAACTCACTGCCCCTTTGCTCCATGCAGGAGGCACCTGAACCCCACACTGGTGCCTTGGGGCTCATGACTTAAGCATTTTGGAGCTCTGTCTCTGGGACATGCAACCCTCTCAAACACCTGGCCAGTCCATACTTGGATGACACTGGAAAGCTGAGTGGTATAAGGTCATGGAGCTGGATGGGGGGGCAGGTGTGTGTCCAGAGATCGAGGAGGTTCTTTGCTGTTAAGATGGAGGATAGAGAGGGAGAGAGACAATGGACAGCAGCACGGAAGAACTATTGCTGCAGAGTTGGGTGTGGGTTGAGTCCATCTATGGGAAAGTGCAGGAGTGCATGTGGCAGGGGATAGTTTGGGTCACTTGTAAAGTAGAGGTGTCAGTGACATGGGCAGGGCTGAATTGTTTGGAAAGAGTTCTGACCAGAGCAACAAGTCATCTACAGAGCTCAAAGAGACTCTCAATTGGCTCTGTATTCAAAGTTGGAGCAGCAGTGAGGCTAGGAATGGAAAGGGGCCGGGTAGGCCATCCAGCTGGTCTCCTGGGAGCTGGGTTGTCCCATACCCATTCTGCAGGGCTTTGTGTGCTGGAGAAGGGGATTCCCCAGATCTCCGGGTCAGGGAGCCTTTCAAAGAGGTTAGTCTAAACGACAACAGGGTCCTTTTGTTCCTCCATGTTTCTTTCAGTCACTTCACTGCCAGGTATGAGTTCTGCTCCTGTCAACCCCCCCCTGCAGCCGGTGCACATGGAGGAGAGGAAGATAGGGTCCATTCTGCCTCAGGCATCAGTAGCAGCGTTAATTGCTTGCATTGGATTTCAGCATCCTTGATCTTGGTGATGATGTCAGAGGTAGAACCTGGGTGAAGTGGCTATTGTGTCACATATGGGAGGTGAAAATAGTGATGTCACCCTTTGCCCTTCCCATCTGAGCACTTTAAAGTGCTTCTCACACATCAGTGAACTCCGCCTCCACAGCCTGCTGGGCTCAGGGTCATTATTCCCAGACAGTGGGAAACTGAGGCACAGAGAGGTGAAGGGACTTGATCAAGGTCATGCAGTGAGCCTGTGTCAGAGCCAGGGATGGAAGCCAGGAAGCCTGGCTCCTGTCTGTTAGTAGTAGAAGGTGGTGCAGGTGTAAGACCATATTTTGTAAACACACCGGGATGTTAAGAAGTACAGCCAGTGGAGGATGCTTGCAGTGAACTCAGCTAGAGGGAAACCCTGTTTACAATGAAGTAGGGCAAACTTCTCGCCTCATTTCATTGGGCTGCAGTGGGCAGATCACGGCTGCACTCGTAGTGCAGTCTCCACTGCTGACAGAGAAGCTGTTCCGGCAGTAAAGGGATTTCCCCTCTGCAGATTGCTTTGGTGTTCTGGACTTTTCCATATCTCCAGGTCTCTTCCTTAAAGCCAGGTCTCTTCCTTAAGCCCCACTTCCTTGGTAGGCCCTGCGGGCAGCTCTAGCAGAATTTCCATCTGGGGGATAGTTTTGGAGTTATTGGTCTTTCACCAAGAGTAAATTTGGGGTGGGTGTGTGTGTGTGTGTGTGTGCACGCACACACAATCTGTAGCAGGGTGACTGTGATCTGGACAGCACTGCAGTATTTAAATGCTGTGTAGGCTCAGGAGGAGGCTGATGCATGGACTAGAGCCCCATACATATCTTGAGATTAGCAGGGACCTTAGGGATCTGCCAGGGGGGCCCAGGGCCACCCTGCTCCAGGGTCCCCTGTGCTCTGTTGCCCTTCAGCATGACAGGAGCTGTCCTGCTGCATCCTAAAGCAGACTCAGGACTTCTGGGTCAGGCTGTTCCCCATAATCCACGGGGAACACCTCTTGGATGGCCCCCTTCTGCACTGTGAAACCTCCCGGGCGGCAGGGCTCCAAGGGAACTGCTCTGCCTGGGAGCTGGAAGAGGGAAGCAGAGGGCCCTGGAGCTTCTGTGAGGCTGCAGCCCTGCCAGGGAATAGAGGACAAAGGGAACTGCAGTTCTACAGGGCAGGCTGAGGTAGGGAGCAGAGCATGGGGGAATCTGGGAGATCTTCTAATGCTGGGCAGGCAGGGCTGAGCTGGGAAAAGGGACATGGGGGTGGGGGCAGAAGAGAAAGCCAGGGAGCTGTTGTGGCTGCACTATAGGGCAGAGGATTCAGCACCGCTCTGAACAGGCCCTCCCACTAGGTGTTCCCTTCCTTTTTCCCGTTCTCTATCCTCTCTCTTTCTGCTTTGATCTTTCACTCCCTGCCTCCTGAGCCCTGCAGATGTGACACTGATGCGATTCTGTGTCGTGATTCGGAGAAGGGCTGGGCCTTGCTTCTGTCAGATCTGAAGCTCCCAGCTCCATCACACACAGAGCCAGCCCCCAGCTTTCTGTGCTGAGGCTGTTGCCTGGAGACCAGATCTGCCCAGGAGCCCCATCCCCAGGCTCTAGAACCCAGTCAGCTCCTCCACGTGCACCGCGGGAGTGACTGGTGTGCATCACCCGCCAGGAGCAAGGGAAACACAGGTTCTGGATGGAATGTGAAGGGTTTTATCCAGCTACTCCCCTCACTGCGTGCGCCCCGGCTCCATTTCTCTTTGATGCTCCACACACAGCGCTCTGTGTTCCACTCATTAAAGGCACCCTGCTAGGGTGGGAATCTCACTGCAGCCAAGTGAAGAAATCTCAGTGTTCAAATCCAGGTCCCATACCACTCAGTGGCAAAACTCCCATTGGCAGCAGCAGGACCAGAACTTGGTTTGGAGGGTCACATTTTGGCAAGTTTCAGGAAGCAGGATCAGCATTTGAGAGACCAGGTCAGGACTCACGTGCTGGCCCCAGCTTGGGGGAAAGGGGTTGTGGTTAAAGCACTGGATTTCTAGATTCTGTTGCCAGCTCCGCCACTGATTCATTGTGTGACCCTGCTTCAGTTCCTTCCCTCCTATGTGCCTCCGTTTTCCCTCTCTGTGGAGTGACACTGGTACTGACCCAGCTCCTCGGAGGGCGAGGGGGGTTATGAGACTGAATTCATTAGTGGCTATAAAGCACTTTGGGATCCTTAAATGGAAGGGGTTATGGAAACAGCAGGGCAGAGGCTGTGCCCACTGAGTTTGCATGCACACTGCTCCTAGTACATTCATTCACTGTGCACCAGGACAGGGGAAGCACCACAGGGTAAAAAACACAGGCACAGGTTCCAGTGGGTGAGTCTTGACCTCACATCTTCTACATCCAGTGAGTTGAGCTAGGTGCAGGTGGGCAGATCGCAGTTTAAGAGCAATGACAGTCATGGGCCAAGATTTCAGGTTTTGTAAATGTGCACCTCCTCCTGGCACAGCATGGCACTGCATCCACCCAGCCTCAGTTTCCCCAACAGACTTTTCAGCCAGCTCTGGTGGCTTACAGGGCATAGCCCACTGGCCAGGTCACCCCAAAAGTCCATCCCCCTTCTGGGGTAGAAGAAGCCAAAGTTACAGTCCAAAACAAATGCCGGATAAATGAGTCTTTGTACCAGCTGGGCCTAGTTCTGAGCTCCTACAGTGTTCATCCCCCAATCCACTTCACTTCCGGTGAGGCAACTCTTGCCCTCACCTGGCTTAACAACCATTATATTGGTATAAATTTGGTATATTTATATTGGTATAAGTTTTAATGTTCACTCCTATGTGGCCTAAAACGTGGAGACGAGGAAGAGAACTGAAGTCATTCACACATTGTAATAACAGTGGACAATGCATCAAATTAGTTAGTCGCTAAGGTGCTACAAGCCTTCCTCGTTCTATTAATGCATAAAAGCGTCTCTGCTTGCATAAGCTAGAGGAGAATAGCAAATCTAAGATCCCAACACTCCTTAATGACTGCTTTGCTAGCAGCTCACAGCTGGGTCCCACATTCTGGCTTCATTTGCAATGGCTTCCTGGCCACTGCTGTGTTATTTGATGTGCAGAGATTCACGCCACAACTTGCTGCTTAATAACTTGCCATATAAACAACCCCCAAGTAGGGTGCGGGTGGACCAGTGCTTGAATGGGACATCTTCCAGGAAGTGGTGTAGGTTCTTCATTGGGCAATGCTCTTCCTGAGTTGTTACCAAACGCCTAGGAGCATGGCGGTACGGGGTGCTATAGTACAGGTGCTGTGTTTTAGATAAGGCGTAAAATTGGTATCCTGCCCACGCCTGTTCATGAAAGGTCCCCGAGCAATTTTCTCATGAAGGATTTTCACCCCAGGGTCATAGCCAAATTCCTCAGGGCTGGAGGGCAGGTGGGGGAGTTGCATGGCAAAGGCCACTGTTGCAGTGATGGGGGGGAAACTTGCACATTAGAGGTTACTCTTGCAGTTCCAGGGGGGTTGGGGAACTTGCATGTGAGAGATCACTGCCATAGTGCATGCTAAAGTCCCTGTCCCAGTAGGAGGGGGTGGGAGACCTGCGCTCTGAGCACTGTTCCACTTGCGGTGCTATTTGTGCCAGGAACTGTTGGAGGAAGAGCCACAGGGGGATTTACAACCCGTTGTAGCTCTCCCGCCGAAGGGCCTTTCCTAGGGCGGGCGGGTTAACAGCTGGACTGCCATACATGCCGACAGCTGCGCTGGGCGTGAAATTGCTGCTCAGGGGAGCACCTCGCTGATTCACACTCATGGCAGGCAGCGAGGAGTAGGGGAGGCAGCCACTTAGCCTGGGGCTGGAGCCTGCAGCAACAGTGAATCATGGCAGAGGCTTGCAGGCAAGCTGAGCAATTCCCACTCCCAGTCAGCGGTGGGATTGCCCTTCCCTAGGTGTCTTGGAGGACATGGCAGTGCCTTTGAGTGACAGAGGAGAGGGGAGGGATCCTGACTGCTCTGCTCTTTGCTGCTAGTTCATGAATGGAGCAGCGAGTCCACGGTCTGTCCAGAGGGGAGGGTCATATTCCATATCTTCCTGGCAGCGACAGCATGTCCTGTTGGCATTTCTTGGGAGAGGCGGGCATGTGGCAACCCTGGCATGGCATGAAGTGGGCACCCACTCCCACTGCGGTAGCCACAGGCTGCACAACATGGGAATTGGGCATCAGCCACCCAGAGCATCATCCCGAGAGGAAGCACAGACCTCTGACCCCTCTCGCCTGCCAGCTAAGAGGATTATCCCTGAGGAGTAACCTCTGAATGGGATCCGGTGCCTCTCTGAGGATGGCAGTGTGGGATTCATCCTTTAGCCATTAATTGCAGGAGCTCATCCACACTCTGTTCAGCGGGCTGGCTTTCCCTTTCCGCTGCAGGCGATTAACTTCTCCCCGTTCTCTCTCCCCCTCTTCCCCACGGCACCTGGAGCAGCAGCGGCCGGTGAAGCAGTCCCTCAGTAAGTCCCTCTGCAGAGAATCGCACTGGAAATGCCTGCTCCTTTCCCTGCTCATGTATGGCTGCATGGGAGCCATGACCTGGTGCCACGTGACCAAGGTCACCCGGCTGACCTTTGACAGCGCCTACAAGGGCAAGTCCATGATGTATCACGATAGCCCCTGCTCCAACGGCTATGTTTACATCCCCCTGGCCTTCCTGGTGATGCTCTACGTGGTCTACCTGGTGGAGTGCTGGCACTGCTACACCCGCAACGAGCTGCAGTACAAGGTGGACCTGGAGAGCGTGCACGAGCGGGTGCAGAGAATGCAGCAGGCCACCCCGTGCATCTGGTGGAAAGCCATCAGCTACCACTATGTCCGGAGGACCCGGCAGGTCACCCGCTACCGCAACGGGGACGCCTACACCACCACCCAGGTGTATCACGAGAGGGTCAACACCCACGTGGCGGAGGCCGAGTTTGACTACTCCAACTGCGGGGTCAAGGACATCTCCAAGGACCTGATGGACCTGGAGAGCTACCCAGCCACTCGGCTCCGCTTCACCAAATGCTTCAGCTTCGCCAACGTGGAGTCCGAGAACTCCTACCTGACCCAGCGCGCCCGCTTCTTCACCGAGAACGAAGGGCTGGACGACTACATGGAGGCCAGGGAGGGGATGCACCTCAAGAACGTGGACTTCAAGGAGTACATGGTGGCCTTTTCAGACCCAGACAACCTGCCCTGGTACGTGTCCCACTACGTCTTCTGGGTGGCTGCCCTGCTGACCCTGTCCTGGCCCCTGCGGGTGCTGAATGAGTACCGCACCTCCTACGTCCATTACCACGTGGAGAAGCTCTTTGGGTTTGACTTCGTGGCCGCGACGCCAGCGGAGGAGCGCTCCTTCTGCAGGAGGATGCCCCGTGTCAACACGGTGGACAGCACGGAGCTGGAGTGGCACATCCGGTCCAACCAGCAGCTAGTGCCCAGCTACTCAGAGGCCGTCCTGATGGACTTGGTGGGGCTCTCCAGCTGCACCAGCTACTCCGCTTGCAGGTACGGGGGCTACCGGCAGAACTGCGAGCGGTGCCACAGGACTATAAGCAGCTCGTCCATCTTCTCCCGCAGCGCCCTGAGCATCTGCAACGGCAGCCCCAGGATCCCCTTCAGCAGCAGCCGCTTCTCCCTGGGCCGCCTCTACGGTTCCCGGCGCAGCTGCCTCTGGCAGAGCCGGAGCGGGAGCCTGAACGAGCAGAGCTGCCCGACCGAGCAAACCCGGCTCTCCAGCCAGGTCACCGTGGAGGAGGAGGACCCTCCTGCTTACCAGGACGCCCTCTACTTCCCCGTCCTTATTGTGCACCGCAACGAGGGCTGCCTCAACCACGACCACCGTCACCTCCATCGGAACGGGTCCTGCATGGAGACCTCACTGTGAGCGGAGGGCGGCAAGGATCTCCCTGTGGATCACGGGGACTTGGGAAGGGAGGGGATCGCCAGGAAAACGAGGCACCGGTGCCCCACTCCGCGTGTGGGATGGAGAGGTCACTGCCTCTTGGTCTCCAAGGGCAGGCTCCGCAGCGGCTGCGTTTCCTCCCAGCCAGGTGGCCCCTGGGATGTCCCGGAGGAGGGGGTGGCAGCAGCGCCACCTGTGGCGTGGCCCAAAATGACAGACTGACGATCATGTGCAAACAATGGTAGCAAGGAAAGGACCGCAGAAGGGAGCTGGGTCTGTAGTTCCAAGCGCTGCCTCTAAAGGGCCTGGCTGGCTGGAATAGAGCTAAATGACAACTACCGCCCACCACCCTGCTGCACCCTCTCCCCCAGCGCTGCAGACTTACTCTCCCGCACGGGCCAAGAGGAGCCAGGACCGGCAGCACATTCCCTTTGGAGCAGCGATTGACTCCTCATGCGCCAAAGATCCTGGGGCGCCCGGGCCCATAGAGCTCAAGGGCCATTTAGAGAAGATGCTCGAAACCACACGGCCAGCTCTTTCCCCCTCGTTTTGATACTGCGCTCCGACTGTTACTCTGTCTTCAGCTGCTAGGACAGGCATTGCTGCCAGACGGCTCCGTAGGAAGCCTCAGCTCTCCAGGGCCAAGAATCAGCATCCCCTAGGTAAAGCTTAAAGCATTCCAAGTACTTTTCCAGCTGGCGTTGCAGAGAGCAGGAAGCAACAGGGAATATACCGAGGAAAGGCCTGACCCAGCATTAGAGCGCAGTCACGGCGTGAAGCCAGTAGGTCTGGCAGGAAAAGGCCCACCCTGCACAGCAAACCAAGGAGACCTTTGGGTGCTGGGAGTCTTCTGCAAGCCAAAGACACCCTATGGGGAAGGGGTGAGTCGGGCAGCTGGTGACCCCCCAGGTCTTGAGGTGAGCGAGGTCTAGTCATAATTAATTCAGCCAAGCAAGGAGTCTGGCATCCAGGGAGGTTCTGTTAGGTTCAACTGCAGTTTACCTATGAATAATAGAAGAGCAGGTCGGCGGGTCTCGGGGAGAGTAAATATTACATGAAGTCAAGCTGGCTCCAGTCACTAATACGAAGGGAAGCTGGGGTTGGCACAGAGCTCTGAGGGCAAGGAGAGGCTGGAGGTGGGGGTGTGGAGAGGCCCAGCTTTTCTGCTGTCCATGCTGGTGAAGGAAAGGGCTGCTAACAGTCTGAAACAATGCAGCCCCTTTGGCCCAGGTGGTTACAGAGAGGGCTCCTCTCCGCATGACCCTCAGCTGCTGCGTCCCACACTCCTCTCTGAAGGGTTTCCACTGGCACCCCAGGGGAGGACCATATACAACCTGCCCAGCAACCTCTTTAGGGAACTTCCCTCATAGCACAGACCAGATGGGCAGAATCCTCTGGCTGTCTGAAAGGTGAACGGAAATAATCCCATTGGAAATATTCCACAAAGGCCATGTCTCAGGTTCTGTACAGAGTCTGTGAGCAGGTTTACTGGAGGTAAAATAACCCACCAAGCCCTAAGGGCAGAAGCCCGTCCCCCCGGAGCAACTAAACACCAGCATTGGGGGCATGAATGCAGCTCCCTCTCTGCCCCACTCTGGGCGGAAACAGAACCTTCAACTCAGGTGTCAGCAGCAGGAAAAAACAACAGTTCACCTTTCAGGTTCCAGTCCTGCGATGGGATTCACGTGAGTGGCCCCCTACATCAACATAGAGCCCCACTGGTCAGCGAGGGTCCACCTACGCAATCCCATAGCAGGATCAGGGACTAAATGGGTCACTTTCTTTAAACTTCTCCCTGAAACGGGTGTACGTGGGTGAGATCTGCTACTAGGTTGGGCTTGTGGGTGAGGCCTTTCGGGAGCCTCATGCTCCTGCAAATGATCCTGATAGACATGAGCAGTCACTTGAAGTCAGTGGTGGCAGGATCAGAGAGCAGCAGCAATGGCCACACGAGGCATTTCTTCTACGCTAAACTACATGAGGTGGTTAGAAATGGGAGGATCATTTTGGAAAGTGCTCAAGGAAACCCCGATGGCCCATTACCTGGCTGCAGTGAGTTGTCTTTGTCCCACAGTCACGTCACACTGGGGTCTGAACGCCGCTGGTTTTGTAACCCGGGAATGGATTGACCACAGTTGTCCCCCGCTCACCACTTCACGTTCACGTACCCAGAGGGATCGGAGTCTCAGCCAGCTCCCAGTCCTGCAAACCGTTACTCATGTGAGGAGTCCTTACTCACGGGAAGTAATGAGGCTACTCGCATGAGGAAGGATTTACAGGATTGGGTCCATCAAAATTGGTGGGGGGAGGGCAAAAGGAAAAGTAGTCAAGGCTGAACTGTATTTTTTGTAGAGGTGTGGTAGAATGTGAGAAAGGGGTGATGAGATAATACTTCTTAGCCCACAAGCTCTGTGCTAGCTCTGTCTGTATTCCCTTCTCCATTAGAACATCCCCGCACCTCTTGAACTCAATATAGGCTCCTTGGCTTTCCTAAGGCCCCTTTTCCATTCAGCCAGCTGGTCTGTGCCTGTTGAATGGCCATGTTCTGGCCTTGGCCTGTGATTTCCCCCTCCCCCCCCCCCCTTCCCACCATCACTGCTGTCCATCAGCCCGGTTGCATTCCCATCATCCACTATGGTAGAGAACGGCGTGGAGCAACTCCCACCACTAGCCAGCAGCAAGCTTTGAACTCAAGCAGAAGCCTGGTCCTCCACTGCTTGAGCTAAAGCAGCGGTTCTCAAACTAGTTGAGACCGCGACCCCTTTTTGTGATCCGGCGGCGCAACCTCTCCGCCGAAAAACCGCCGAATTACAAAAAAACCCAAAAACGCACGGACGCCCCGGCCCCCGGCCCCGCCGCGGGCGGGCTGCCGGGTGCGCCCCGGTCCCCCGTCTCCGCCGCGGGCGGGCTGCCGGGTGCGCCCCGGTCCCCCGTCTCCGCCGCGGGCGGGCTGCCGGGTGCGCCCCGGTCCCCCGTCTCCGCCGCGGGCGGGCTGCCGGGTGCGCCCCGGTCCCCCGTCTCCGCCGCGGGCGGGCTGCCGGGTGCGCCCCGGTCCCCCGTCTCCGCCGCGGGCGGGCTGCCGGGTGCGCCCCGGTCCCCCGTCTCCGCCGCGGGCGGGCTGCCGGCTGCGCCCCAGCCCCAGTCGCTGCGAGTTGCGGCTGCAGGAGCTCGCAACCCCCTGGGGAGCACTCGGCGACCCCCCGGGGGGTCGCGACCCCCAGTTTGAGAAACCCTGAGCTAAAGGATTAAGTCCAGTAGCTGTCAGCAGCAGGCAGGAGAGGTCTATGCCTCTGCAGGTCAGCTACAGAACGGGGACAAATAACACACACTGAACCATGTGTTACATTGCATGTGGTTCAGCCAGACCTTCCCCCGTCTATTTCTGCATGTAATGCTGTTGTACTGTTTCACTGACTAGATCTCAGTGCCTGTACCACTCACTGCATCCCCCGCCCCTCTCCTCAGGAATGCTGTTGTGTTGCTCACTTTCCAGAATCTGACCTACCTGTAGGGAATTTCTCTAATAAGAATACATACTTCACGAACTTCTCCCCTCATTGCCAAGATAAAGATCTTTCCCCGTGTTACTAACAGGACCTGAGACTGTTGGCTCTGAAAGAATCTTAAACATCTCATTAATTTTCCCCCATCACTGAAGTTTATTCTCTGTTCTGCTCCTAAAGCAATGAAATTAGGCTGGTCAGTTTCACCCTGAGTTTTCTAGTCAGTTTCATTTGTTCTCAGGTACTAAAACAAAGACTGTTAGAACTAAAACTTTTAAAAAGCCTCATCGTTCCATTCAGATTTTGTCTTGTCAAACTCCCCTCCTCCCACTACAAAACCTACATTTTGGGCTTAAATGGCTGTGGCCCTTTAAGAACTGGTAGGTATAAATAGCCAGGCCCTAGGCTGTCTTCCTGCTCTTCTGTTTCCATTGTTGTCTGCACACTACACAATGCTTCTGCCAAACCCAGACCCGTTAGAAGTGGCTACAGCTCCACTGGCTTCTCTTATACCAATTGAATTTGGCTGCCGGTATCTCATTCTCCTCTCACTCAGGGCCCAGTGCAACTCTTGCTAATGTCAATCGACTAGCTCCTAGTGACGTTAACGAGAGATGATGGAATGTGCCCTTATTCCTTTAATGTGGAGTATTCCCACTGACGTCAATGGAGTTAAAATGGGCTGGGACTGGGGTAGATGAGAGGGGACTCAGGTCCTCGTGCCCTTCCCTAGCTGTTCCATTTTAAAGCTGCTCATGGCTTAGATTAGGTGACATTCGCCATCTTTCTGTTCCCTGGTGCCTTAGATCCATGGATTTATCATAGGGGTTGGCAAGTCTTTCGGTTCCCCTGGGGACAGGGAGCCCACAGAACACCCGGGCAGGTTAGAAAGGTTTACTTGCCCACATCCTTTATCGCCAGCAGCAAAACTCTGCTACCAAACACTCTGCCCATTAGCTTTGTCCAGTCCCGTCCACACCAAGATTCTTTTCCCCTGGGTTCAGGTTCATCTTGGTCCTTAGATGGCTCCATTTTCACCCCCACCACCCTCAGAGTCTCAGTGTGGAGACTGTCCTATCAGACAGCAAGACTAGGCTTCCTCTAGATGCTCACCTGGGCCTGAACAAAATCCCCACCATCACTGACCAGGTTCATGTTTCAAACACAGCTTCCTCATGTGACACCATTAGACTCGCTAATCCTGCTGGGAGAGGTTTTGCCCCTCTGACCAGTATTCTCCACCACCAAAGCCTGGGCCAGGGTTGTCCAAGATTACCTGAAGTCCCTCCAAGCTTTCACCCCACCTACCGCTCTGTGGACTGAGGTGTTGCCTCTACAATGTTCCACGCCCCTGCCAGCCCCCAGGAAAGAAAACGCAGGTTCAGTCATCAAACCCAGGACTCCCACCTGTACTGGAACCACTAACACCACCGCTGATTTGGGAGCACTTTTAAGAGCAACTTGACATCTCATAGCCCAGCCTCCGCTTCTCCTTCAGCAACAGGGAGAAAAGCCACCACCTGGAATTTGATCTCCCACCATGAGCTCCTCACCATTCCTGATCCCCACTCTGAGAGGAAGGCAATGAACACCCCTAGCTCCCCTTTCCCCTGCGAAGCCTGGGGCTAGCCCTAAGCCACCCTTTACCGAACAGTGTTGGTAGCGCACAGTGGGGCCCAGGATACATGGGGAACGCTTGTGTCATAGAGGGAAGGCTAAGCTCAGGCATCTCAATCTGCTGAGGAAAGGGCAGACTCAGGCTGTGTGTGTGTGTGTCTCTGCGTGACCGCACACAACAAAGCCTCTAACGAGCTTGGCTCTGCAGCCCAGCTCCCTCCTCCCTGCTCTCCTGACGGTAGCCCATTAATAAATCCAGCTGTCCACTTGAGTTAAGAATCTCCTCCCCCATCAGATAAGAGATTCTCGCCCTGTAGTGGAGGAGTCCCCTGGGCTGAGGGGAGGAAATGCTGAGATCAGACATGCCAGGGGCCAATTAATCCCTCTGAAATCCAGCAGCTTCTCCAACATGCTGCTTTTTTCTAAGCGCTGCCCTAAGGCAGATGGTAGCCTGCAGGCCCAGTGCTCTGGGGCATCTGCCCATCACCCCTGCATCCTTCCTGTGAATGATGATGGGAGAAGTGCGTCCAACAGCCTACGCACTGGTACACACTAGAAAGTACCCTGATGAGAACAAGAATCAGAGAGGTAGCCGTGTTAGTCTGGAATAGCAGAGGTAACAAAGAGTCCTGTGGCACCTTAAAGACTAACTATAAAGTTTTGAAGCATAAGCTTTCGTGGGCTAATACCCACTTCGTCGGATGCAAGCAGTGGAAGTGTCCAGGGGCAGGTATAGAAAGGTAGGCAAGAACCAGGTAGGAGGTAACAAGGTTAGTCCAATTAGGCTGAACCAGCTTGTTAACTCAAATCAGGGATGGTGGGGTATTCTTCTAGCAGCTGAATTGGAGGTGTGAACTCGGAGAGAGGAGAAGCTGTTTTTGTAATTAGCAAGCCATTCAAGATCCTTGTTCAATCCTAGATTGATTGTGTCAAACTTGCAAATGAACTGCAGCTCTGCAGTTTCTCTTTGCAGTCCGGTCTTGAAGTTTTTTTGCTGCAGTATGGTGACTTTTAAATCTGTAATTGTGGTCCAGGCACAATTGAGAACAGTCCCTGAGCCCGGGTCCCTAGGGGGATGGATCAGAGCAGCCCCATCTATATGGGGCTGTCTCATATCTGACCTTCCTGGACCCCACTGAGAAGGATGGGGGAGGGGGACTCTCTCCACCGCTCCAGTTCCTTCCTCCCCAAGTCCTGAGTTACAATGGAGTCGGGCATGTGCCTTGCCTGAGAGTGCGAGCAGGGCCTGGGACAAGCCCTTGCCAACTCTAACAGCAGAATGGATGTGCCATATCTGGGCATGGGAGTGGAGCATGGCTGAGGGAACAGGGGCGAAGACAGGAGATGGCCTGGGCTGAGGATGAGAAACCTGGAGTGGATGGGCTTGAACCAGGGACTCCATTTAGTTCAGCCATTCACCTGGGGCCTCAGCTCAGAGTCCACTGCACCACTCTTACACCCCCTACCCATATTCCTATCCTAGCAGCATCCAGAACTGGCAATTGTGTTTATGAAGGAGTGAGGGGGCTAGTAGATGTGTGTATCCTGTTAAACAGGAGAAGTGAGGAACCTACCATGTGCCCAGTCAGGCCCATATGAATGGGGAAATGTTGTAATTCTCCAAAGGGCACAAGTATCAATCCTCCAGTCTGTGTGGCAGTAACCACCATTAGGATTGGGACCCAGGGGCCCCCATGTGGCTACAGGTGTGGCAGTTTTGTCTGAACTGGCCAGGTATCCATTCTCCCTGCAGTCTAGTGTCTTATCTCAGCTACATCTGTGCTGGTGATTCCTTTGGCAGCTTCTTCGATTGCCCATCTGCTCATCTCGTAATAGCATGTGGCCTGATATCTAACTCGAATTCTCCCTGCTGTATCTTAATCCTGTTACTTCTCCTCCATTGACTAATGAGAGTAATTGGCCCTGCTTCTCTCTGGTACAGCAGACGTGTACCCTCGCTCTTCAGCCTTCTCTTCTCCAGTGCTTCCAGGAGCTTATTACACAGGCCATATGCTTGCTGGACTGTGCAACCTTTTCCCATCCAAAGATTCCTTCCTTATATCCTAGCCCTGAAGAAACCCAACCCGGGAGAGGGGAAGGGAGCAAAGCAAGGAGGGGCCATTAGCCTGCGAGCTAAGGCTCTTCTCAGGCTGATTTTCCCTCTCCTGACAGCTCAGCAGATCTCTGCAGAGTGATTTTGCTCTCTGTGGGGTAGGTGCCTGGCACTGTTCTTCCTATACAAGTGGAGAGACAAGTGGCCCCACCCCTACAGCCCAACGCCCTTAGTGAAGGTAGAAGCATGCTGGAGCTAGGTTGCAAATCAAGGGGAAGGTAAACTTTTCTCATCTCTGTCCTATCCATTGCAGTCTCCCCTATACTGGGGTTTGTTCTCAGCACAATGTTTGACCGAACAGGCTTTTACTCACAGAGCACGATACTTGGAACTGGACAGCAGCCAGGCCCCTTCTCTTCCCAGCACCTGAAGCAGCTAATACAGCCTTCAAAGAGAATACACTTCAATAATACTCTTGAGCTACTTTGCATTTCCCGTTGGTGCCAACATACTTGCCATGCAAGAACCTGTCTATTGTAGGTCCCAAGGTTTGGCTTTGCTAGTTAAAAAGAGGAGTGTGTGGGTGTGTCAGAGAGTAAGTGCGATTCAGTCGATCCTAATCGGAATAGACATATTGCCATCATTTTAGTCATTATCATTTTTGCCTTTGAACCTTCTCCAACAGTGCTGGGTTCCCAAGTGTTTTGGTAGTGCAGTGCAAGGAAGCGAAACTGACCAGCCTGTAGGGTGTTCAGACAGCAAATGTGAAAAATCTGGATGGGGGTGGGGGAGTAATAGGAGCCAATATAAGAAAAAGTCCCAAAAAATCAAGGCTGTTCCTATAAAATCAGGACATCTGGTCACCCTACCAGCCCTGCAATGCAACATGTCAAACCAACTGTACTGATGAGGCCAGCCGGGGAATTTTCATATGTTCTTTCAGGTTTAACAATGGCAGGTGCTGTTGATAAGGCAGGGAGAGGAAACTCCTTTGAACAGCCACCCCAAGTATTCAAATATGAATCAGGCCCCCCAGATGCAGAGCCTGGCTTAGAAAGGATAGGATTTTACAAAATCAATCAATTTGGGGTTCTTTTTATCTGCCTTCAGGTCTTTGCGCCTTTACACGTCACATTTTCAAGCTCTTCTCCCCAACCACCAGGACTTAGAACTTCCTTTTGTCTGTAAATGAAAGCTGAGACCCCCCACCACATAGTGCGACTCCCAAGAGCTGGCGCTTGACGAAGAACACCAATAATCACAGGAGCTGACAACGCTGCGTTTCAAGCCGGATTCTTGTCAGTCCAGGGCAATGCTGATGGCCAGCAAATTTTCACTATGGAAAATGTAGAGGCTACTGTTTGCTTGACTTTAAAAACCAAACAAACCTTTTTACACCCAATACTCACAGGCCAGAGAAATAGCCCTTTGTTTCCCAAGTACTTAGTTAACTTTTCTCATCCTTTCCCCCCCGAGTTCGGATTAGGCTGAAGTAGCAATCCAGGGCACAGGTGATTTTCTCTACTCGCTGTCTGGGAAACAGGCGGGGGAAGGGCACAGGACTGGATATGCTCATCAGGGACACTCTTTAAGAAGAACAAGATGGCTGACACCGTGCATGTGTGTGGCTTTTACATGGGGGCCCCTGTTCTGCAACTGGCTCTACAGGCGTGGTCCTCTGCACCTACGCAGAGTCCACTAGGGGCCTGCCTGTGGGGATTCAGCCGTAGGATTGGGGTCTTAATCTTTAAGACAACAAAAAGAGCGATAAGCCAAGTAGCACTTGGTTTCAGGGGCAATAACAATACAATAGTGCCCCTCTGATGCAAGTATTACTCCAATGGGGAAATAACATCCTTAGCCTTTTGTTCCAGCCATTCAGATTCCAACCCTGGTCATTTCTGTTTAATTATCACACAAGTGCTATTTTACAGCTGCCAAGTTTAAAACCAGGCAGTGGAGTGGATCTGGTCCTGAAATACAGCAAGAAGTGCAGTATGTGAGGTGGAGGTCCAAAATATTACAGCACCAGCCAGAATTCATATTACCAAACCTTGGGCAGCCACGGAGCTCTGTACAGAATGAAAACCACAACCTAATCTAGACTTTGTTGAAGAAAGTAAAATATATGGCTACCTGGCTCCATGCTAGCCAATAAATGGCCCGTGACTTAAAGATCAGCCCAGTTGTCTATGCCAACTGAAATGCGCATGTTGGCACAGAGTTCCCATAGCCTGGATGTGTGATATGTTGGGTCATATACAGTTTGGAACATACGATTGTTTTTTTCTCCTCCCCCTTGTGGGGACGGCTAACTTCAGTGGATATAATGGGCATTTTGGGAAGAAGGGAAAGAGCTATAGCCAAGGTGCAGGTAGAAATTAATGGGTGCTGAAGCCAGTGGAGATACACAAGGTGAATATGGCCCATCTTTTCCCTTTGCTCTTGAATTCAGACTAATCAATCCCTTGTAATATTTATTTTATGCCTGGAATTAACATTGGGATTTTGCTGAATAAATCACCTTCCAGAATCTACCTGGTTTTCAGCAATGGGCTTGTGAGATCCAGGCACCCCTGTGGCCAGCCTGGTGTCAGGAGGTTCTGCTCTCCTCCCTCCGTCATGGAACCTAGAGTTACACGTTGAAGGGGAATGTTATGCCCAAGGATTTGATATTGTCAGCTGCATCGAAACAAACAAATTGACCACTGCCATCTAGAGCCAGGAGCCTTCTTCTTCCAAACATCAACTCTTTCCAGCCAGGACATGGCATTTTCCACAGCCTTCCTGCCTACAAGTTCCAAGGTCTAAACTAACCTTGGAAGAAGCCTCATGTACTTCCCCTTCTTGTTCTCTCCATGCCTGGTCTGTCGTGGGGGCAATGTCTTTATTAAGTCCAAGGAGATCATCTTCCTGCAATCCACAGCCAGTCTCTACCAGCAGGTACATCACCCACCTATGCAACACTTTCCGAAACTTCTGAGGCTTCAGGAGTCCCTGCCAATGTGCAGTATCGTATGTGTTTCTGGCACCGGAGACAAGCACAATGGCCCTTGGAAACCAATTGGTTGTTGGCGGTGGGGTTTTGTTTTTTTAAAGACTTTTAATGGGGAAAATGGAACTTTATGGGAACAGACGTGCCCTTCCGGAAACTTCGCCAGTTCTTGGAACTTTGGGGATTTTGTAGCTCACCCCCTGTGATTAGACTTTAGCAGACTTTGCAGAGCAAACACACAGAGGATCGCTCACTCTCCATCAGTGCAAGCTGCTTCCACAACCTTAGCTATTCACTTAGTGAAAGAAACACAGCATAGCTCCAGCGTGTCAAGATGATTTAGTATTGGTATCTCTCACAGGATTCTAATGTCCATTAGCTGCACTGTCAGCTGACATCTAATGAGTTCTGACTTTGGATGGCAGCCCTTGAAGCCATCAGGGTGAAAAGATTCAAAGCGCAGGCCTAAGAACACAACCAAGTCTCCAGAAGCAGGAGCAGATGCATGAGATCAGGTGATAACGGATGGATTCTTCCTGTTCAAGTTAGGGAGAGAGGTTTTTTTAATCAGATTTTTCTTCTAGGGAACAGTTGGCCCCAAGTGATGAGATTGGATGGGGGGAGAGGGAGGGTGGAGAATGGTGTAATAGGTTCTGGGCAAGTCTACACTACAGTGCTATGCCAGTGGGAGAGCGTCTCCCGCCAACAACTCCAGTGTGGAGAGCGCAAAACTTGTATCACTGGGGGAGATTTTTCACACCCCTGAGCAACGCAAGTTAGATCGACTTAACTGGTAGTGTAGACTCGCCCTCTGAGCGAGACGTGATGAGCGAACATCTTTCATTGGATCAACTTCTGTGGGGAAAGAGACAAACTTTCAAGAAGAGCTCTGTGGAGCTCAAAAGCTGGTCTCTCTCACCAACAGAATTTGATCCAATAAAAGATGTTACCTCACCCACCTCGTCTTTGATTTCCTGGGACCAACACAGCTACAACAGCATTGCAAACTAATGGATTCTACAATTCTGTGAAGCTTCAATACACTGTAGAGCTGGTTGGAAAAAAAGATCCCAATAAAATGCATGACAGGAATTTCTCAAAAGTTATTCCTGTCGGGGTTTTATTCCAAATTAGAGCTATGGGGAAAAAACCTGAACAATTTTTAGTGAAGGGTTTTTTTCTTTTTTCCTTTTATGCTTGAAAATTTAATTTTTGATGAAAGACTTATTCAGACCCTTCACAATTTGAAAAATGTCAACCAGTTCCACTGAATAGTCAGGCCTCAAGGAAGAGAACAAAACAGAAGAGGAAAATATTGAAGGTAAAGTTGCTCTATCGGTAGCATTCTAGATGGGTCGGGTGATCCAGAATAGATGCAGGTGTCTGATATTCTCCTCAATAGTCATCCAGGATCTGAAATGGTCACAGACATGGTCCATCAAAACAAACTGCCCTGGTGCATACGCCCAGCTAGTGGGGTGGGGTCCTGCACAGAAATGTGATAAGTTGTGGTTTTCGCTCAGAGTAATCCATTATTTCCTGCAGCAGTTCAGTAAATGACAACATGGGGCCTGTTTCTTGGGAAGGGAAGCTGATCTCTGGCCTTGTTTGTGTGGAGGTAGGTGTGGAGTGTCACGTTTGCAGCAGTGAGTGTATGAGCAGGGAAGGGAAGGGATAGAAAGGTGGTGCCAATAAGCAGGTGGTGAGAAGTATTTTAGAGCATCCTGGGCCCCATGTCTGACTGGAATTGGAGAGTCATTGAATCCTTCCCCCAATCTGATACCAGGCATAACTCCATCCAGTCTCACCTCCCCATTCAGATCCCTAACCATAATCCCACTGATATGACCAAAGCCTGAGTCACCATCCCACCTGCTCCCTTGATCCCCTGGGATTTGGAGTGGCCTCAATCTGCACCTATGTTAGGGCAGCCACTGGCCATGTTGTCAACTTCCATTGGCCACATTTCCCCCCCACGGCTGCACAAACCTTGAATTAATCTGTCATCTCTGGGGACACCCACAGACCCACTTCTGTGCTCTGTGATGTGACTTGGACCCACGAGGGGAAAGCCTTTATTCTCTAAATCACTGCAGCACAGCCCTCATTCCTTAGCTCATGCTGGTTGCTACACTCTCACACACACACAAAAACGCCTTCCCCGCTGTTTCCTTCACCCCTTGAATGCATATAGGCAGATATGTCAGAGCTTTATAGAGATTCAAGAAGAAAGGGTCCCAAAAGATCATGACACCAGAGCGTAAAAAGCCCGGCCATTTTGGTTTTCCTGACCTCCAGGACGCAGCAGCTGAGATATACGCTTTTCCCCTGAGCAGAGGGGCCAGATAAATGAGGCAGAGGAGCTCCAAGCATGGCACTATAGGCACAAGGGACCGAAAGGCACAATCACCATAACAAATATTGTACACAGAGATGCGTATCTACAGGGCCCTTTAGAAACACAGGACCCAGTCCTGCTGAGGTTGAAGGGAGCTTTGCCATTGCCTTCAGAACACGCAGTAGCCAAGTCACAGAGGAAGCTCTCTGCCCTGAGGTGCTTCCAGGCGGGCCAGACCACAGTGAGAACTCAGCACGGATCTTTTTCAGTGGGAGTGGTGAGCATGCTATAGTCCCGTTGCTTGGCATCTGGGAGCCTTGGGGAAGTGGTGGATTTTGAGGGGCAGGAGTTGGCCTAAGAGAGGGAAGGCACCTGAGGCACTGGGGTAGGGAGGCCGTTACAGGGCAGAAGATGGCCTGGAGAAGACAGGAATGGAAGAAGGAATCAAAGGGAGCAGCAAGGTAGAGCGATAGGCATGCAGTGGACATTCTGAAAGAAGTCTCCTTGGCTAAGGAGACAGCTGTGTGAGTAACGCCTGGTGTAACCGCAAGGCCTAAGCCACCTTAACTTATCAGAGCAATACCACTGCTGCCTCCCAGGCTGGTGCTCCCAGCTCACTCTGCAAGGAACACAGGAGCATTAACCACAAGAGATAATGTAGCCAGATGTCTAATTGTCACTAATGACTAAATTGCCTTGGACCTCTAGAGAGGCTAATCCAGCCAAGTCTGGGGGGAAAGTGTTGGTAGGGATCTGGCAGCACTTGCTTTCTGAGGCCTGGCTAGTGGGAATAAAGCTCTTCATTCTCTAGCTGTGCTCTCAGCCTAATGTAACCATTTGCAGGCAGTGTCTCTACACGACCTCACACCTCCCCCGCTCCCTACAACTCTGCCCACATAGGACACAAGTGAAATGAGTGGAGATGGTTTCGTTCTTACTCCACTGTGGACAGGAACTGTTGTGTAGTGAGCCAAGAGTGGAAGTAGAAGGATTGCAAATCAAGAGTGAGACACATGAGCAGAGCTGTGTGGGCCCAGAGAGAGAGAGGGGGGGGAGCGGGGGGGAAGGTGGGGGGTTGGTGGGTTGCAGGTGCAGACGGAGGTCAATTAACAGGGCTGTGTGGAGAGCCCAGGAATGGAATAGAAGGAGGAGCTCCCTGGTGGAGGCGGATTAGCAGGGCTAGGTGGGAGGACTCTTGCCAACACTATGCACGGTTCAGAGCAGCACTCCGTGTCCCTCATTCTATGAGCATCACATTCATTCACTTAATTAGTTTTAAAAAAACCCTGATAGGGTTTCAGGCTATTCTGAGACTGGGCATACAAGGCTCTGCCTGGTCCTCAGACCATTTCAGCTGCCATGGAAATGACTGGCCGTGCTCGGTTGTCTCAGGGTGACACACAAACCCACCAGGACTCGTCTTCCTCCCCTGCCTCCAAACTGCCATTCTCCAGCAGCTCCGGGTGGCTCGCTGGCTGGCTTAGTGCACAAAAGGTGGACTAAGCGGCAGCAGAAATGCTTCCCCACCCTGGCAGTGAACAGAGGAAGCTCAGTGTGGGCAGTGCCAACCTAATGCAGGCCAAACGAAGGGGCTGGATGAAGTAAGGAGCTCTGGGCATACCCGGCCTCCCCATTTCCCAGGGGAGTGCTGGAAATGAACTAGCCCATTTCATGATCTGATCTGTTACCAAGAAATTCCACCACTGCTGCTCATAGCAGAAGCAATGTGATTTGGGCAGCCAGCCACAGAGATACATCCCTTCCACCGTATGCATTCAAATCAGAAGAGCAGAAGCCCGCTTGCCATCTGCTGCTCTAAGGAACCAGCTTTTCACCCCATCCAGCTCAAGCGGAGGCACTTACTTGCACACTTAAAGCAAAAGCTCTAGTGTCCTTTCCAAGAGTTCAAAACTCTGGGAGCCACTTTTGATAGGCCCCTCCCTCCGCGCACACACAACGAAATGCCGTCTCATTTGATTGGCTCGCCCTGCGTTTGCCCCTTTGTGCTGCTGGATAGGGCACATACAGCCAAGCGGAACAGAAACTCTTCTCAGACTTAGGAGCTGAAGGTCTTTCCTCCCTAGCTTTGCAATGAGATTTCAGATTTGACCTACACCTTCAATGTCCCATGGACTGTTGGCCTCCCATCGCACTAGGTGAACCATTGTTAATGAATTTTTCATTCAATGAATTTTTATTTATTTCTGTTGCTGATTGTCCCTGGCCAGACGGATTTTTACTAAATGGTTTGTTATTTGAAGTTGTTCAAAGATGTGTCTATTAACATATTATTCACTTCTGTGGATCCATGTTTGGCAGGGGGAGGGGGATGTCACCCAACTCATATGGTTTCATTTCTGTGCCAGAGGAGGGAAGTCCAAGAGATTTCAAGATGGCTGCCTGGACAGACATTCCCGTGACTCTTGGTACAGGTATGCGTTTGTAAGATAGCTGCAATACTTCAGCTGCTTGCAAACTTTCCTCTGTTTATAGGAAGAAGGTTGTGAATGCCCAGGAAGGCAATTTTTATTGTAACAAATATTCATCCCTCCACCCCTTTTTTTTTGTTGCCACATTTGCCCAGTTCTAGTTCTGCCAAACAAACCTATTTTTTGTGCATTTTCTGTGGTTTACGGTACATTTTGGGAACACAACCACTTCCCATGTTGAACTTGTTTTCAGTGTATCACCCTGCTCTCCACGAAGTGGGCTACACTTGTAATTTACACAGTTGTTCTTGGGACAAACTAACCCTTTTGTAACTGGTCCATTCCCATCGTTGGGCGTTGCGCCTGCCCCAGGTGGCTGAACATGGTCCTTGGGCTTTTGCAAGGTTACTAAACAAAATGTCATCTACTTCAGCTGTGTCACTTCTTTACAAAAATATTTTTTAAACTTAAAAACACCCACCTCAAAGCATTTAGTGGTGGGTAATGAGTAGATGATGTTCTGGAGAGGTCTTGAAAGAATCTTTTATAGCTGCTGTGGTTAGCTTCTCTTATGTTGGTGATAGCCCCTGCAGTATACCAGAGCGTTCATGTGTAGCTTGGAAGGGAGTAAATACTGTATGTTGATTTGCAAGGGCTTTAGGGTAGTGCTGTTGACACACCTCGAAGGTGGCCGTTGCTGCCAGTGATAACCTCACACCGTATCCTTTCTGATCTATAAGGCCAGAGCATCAAGCAGCTAAAGGCCCCGTTGGCCTGGGGTCCACAGGCAGCAGAGCCATGGACGTTTGTATCCTTTTTGTGGAGCAAGGCACCGGCGAGGATCTGTCTAACAAACTCTTCAGTGAGCATTGGGAACAGTTTTTACATTTAAATATGTCCATAGGATCTAGCTCTGTCTGTCTCTCTCTCTCTATGTACAAACAGTATATCACAATGTTGCCTTTTCTGTTGGAAATATCAAAGTACAAAGATTGTAAACCAAATCGGTGTAATAAAAGTTCCAGATGATTCACTGACTCTGGCCTCCGCTGTGGGTTTGTGTGTGTCAGAGACTCTGTAAGGTTATTCACTGGTAGTGAATGTAGGACTAGTAGGATGAGGCCAGACCCCCCTGAACACAGAAGCAAAAGGACATGATCCTGTCATGGCTCAGGGTTCTTGCAGAACGAATCAAAGGACCTGGGGAGTCAATCACCATCCTCTGGTGGCCAATAGACTGGGCCCAACACGTATTTTCCCCTCCAGGGAAGGTGTGTAGGAGTGAGGAGACAGAGCCCTGCCCGCCTCTTCCTCTTATGCCACCCTCCTTTGCTTCCCTCCCGTCCAGGTGCGAGAGGTGGGGAGCCCTCCCTCCGAATGCAGGGGAAGCAGCTGTTTTCAGCAAGATGGCTGGGCTTTCCCCTGAGCTGCATGGGTTCTGGCTGGGATGTTACAGCTCCTCCTACCCCTAGGCTAAAGAAAGGTTTGTGGAAAACAGCCACGCTCCCTAAGATGAGTGCCCTATTCAAAACTAGCCTCACCAGTTCCTACAGCAATGCCAGGGAGGAGCAAAGGCGGAACAGCACATAACCCTTCCTAAGAGGGGGAGATCTATTATTTATGGAACAGAGCTCATTAGCTTCATCTCACAACTCTCTAGCAGGCTACATAGCCTTTGTAAAAATATATTCAAAGCCTCAGCTGGGTCAATAATCAGAGAAAAGCTTCTAACCCACAACATTCCCCCTCCCCAACCTCTACACTCCTTTAAACCACCATTCAGGGAAAGCCTGAAATAGCCACATGGCCCGAAGGTCAGATCTGGAACAGGCCACTTCACTCAGAAGATCCTGCACTGTTTCATGGTGGGGGGAAAAAGCGGTTGCTTGGGCTCCGTCCCCTCAATAGCCCCGGCTTGAGCTTGTTACTGGAACGCTTCCCAAAACCTGGATGCAGCACAGGAATCATCACTGGGTCTCAAGCACTTTGCGGGTTTGAACTCAGAGGCAAGTTGCCTCCCTGAAGTCACATCAGCTCCAATCACTGCCCCACATTAACCCACATACCAGGATGAGGCCATAATACAAAGCGAGTGTTCTGCAGCTACACGTTAGAGAAGTTACCAACCCCCTTAGGGGGTTGTTAACCAAGACTTTGTTCTACTAGTAAAGTTTACACAATCCTCTGGAAAACTATGGCTGAAAAATATTCTACACCACACGTTTGGAACAAAGACAAGACAGAAATACAGGTGGCTGGGTGAGCTAGCATTCTCACTACCACACAAATACTCCAGATGCAATAAATTCACATTACCTAAAGATTCGATTTTCCTCTACAGCTGGAAACAAAATATTGCCAAAGCTGTTATCTAACTGACCAAAACAATACTCCCCTAAGGCAGCGCAGTTACACTGTTTGTAGAATGCCCCATTGTATATCATCTTTAGATTCCAGATCAAAGCTGATTTCTAGCGTGGCAAGTGCCTCTAACGCTCCCATTTTCACTGGGGATCAGCAAAGATAACCACCTCAGTGAGTGCTAAATTGATGCAGTCAAAATGTTTGGACTGAGAGAGAAAAAGGTCGCCCTAAATTTGTGACTGTCTAATGCAAAACTCCTGTTTGACACCAACTAATTAGGTCTTATGTAAAGCTCATGGAGCTCATTTACTATTTACAAGATCACTAGACAAGTTATAAGCAACAGGGTTTACTTATTCAGAACGTTGAGGATTAGCACTCCTTCCACAGACCCAGAATCAAACTATGGTGAGGATCATACAAAAATAACCATCTGGGACACGTTCATCCCACCTGTAAACTCATTCACGTCAGTGGAGGTGCACCAGGCATGAATGTGGCTCAATATGTACAATCTTCCTCTAGAACACAGCATCTAGTATGCAATGCATTAACTATTCCATCACTATTAACTCTGCCTTCCTGCTTCTTAACTTTTCTGTCTACACAGGGTTCTCAACTCTATTCATAGCACAAACCACATTGTTAATACCCACACAGTCTCTATCTTCCTTCCCATTCACAGTCATATAACATCCAAACTGCAACTAGCATTGCTTACCTGGGGAGGAAACATAGACCAGTATTGAATGTAGCTTTGAGTTTCTTTTACTGCCGTTTAGCAGCTGGAAACAAAGGAGACCCCACTACCACATGACAGCTCGCCACAGATCAACAGCAAGCACTCTGCAGACCAGTACTGGTCCACAGCCCACTGTGGTATGTCCTTCATAGACTGCCAGTTGATTTCATTGGTAAGAACAGTAGTCAATACAGTGGAATATGTATCATTCCCTGTTTTAGTTATTTTATTGTATGAGAAAATAACTGAAACGGGTATATAAAGAAAAACATATTCTGAGCCTAACCCCAGGAGATGACTTTTCAGGCTAGTCTGTCAGAGGCAGGTACTATGTTAAAATCACATGAGTGTAACCAGCCCCATCAGCCACACCTGGGGGGTAATCAGCCTCTCCTGATATGAGTTGGGAGTCTCACCACAGTTCCCTATAGGCAGATGTCAACAGCACACAATACTGTGATAGACTTGTGAATTCACAGGGAAACTGAGCTCCCACGTTTGCCTCAGAGGTGACTCTCCATGCTATCTTGGTAGCATGCTAGGACTAGGATGCCTGTCTTTGGTGTACCTGCTCTATGACAGAGACCTTTTTAGTTTCCCACACTTTCAGGGAGCCTTCTAAACTCCATGCTAACCCATAGCCTGCTGTGGAAAGAGATACTAAACCACTGGTTTCATTTTAGAATGGGGTGGTTTAGAATGGGGTATGCTTCATTAACAAATTCAGACATGACACAAAGGGCTGGTTCCATTGTTTAAATGTGTGTGTCTGCTTGGGGCTGCTGCTTTGTATCACAAGCTGTTTAGTGTGGGGAGGAAATCCAAAAGAGAGGACAGTCTATTTACCAGAGGAACTCCTCCCTAAGGACGAAGAACTATGATAATTAGATATCCCGGTAACTAGCCCCATATCTTCTATCCTGGGTCTGCTGGCAGTCCCTGGGAGTGAGCTCTGGTGAGAGCCCAGCTGGTCAAAGCTTTTGCAGAGGGAGCTCCTGTATCATAGATAGTCTCCCATATTGTTATTTGCTCTTCCCTGGCAACTGTGCCCCCACTTTATGATGACAATCTCCTAAGCCTTGTGTGCTGCTCCCAAAGGCTGGGTGCCCAGTTGTTATTTACCATCCTTTGCTCCCAGTTGCCAATGACAGCATGAAACTACCTTGTGGCAGAAGCCCAAGGGAGTCCCAACTTTGGCACTAGCTTTGGGTCTCCATTCATGGCATAGAGTCCCATAGCAACAATGAGATATGTGATTTCTGGGCAAAGGCTATTCCAAGATCTGGCTATCCGAGGCACTCATGTGCCCAGCAGGTGTCCTCAGAGCAGATAAATTGAGAAAAATCTACTGAATGGAGGGAGCATGTGTAGTTTTCAGAATGGCAGGTGGGCTTTGGCCAGTCTGAAGCTGATGGGAACCTAGCTCAGGCTGGGGAGCTGGAGAAATGGCAAACCCTTGACTACACTGTGTGAAGGAACCAGTGAGAAATCTCCTTTGGGGTCCAACTGCCAGGTAGGGCCTAGCTGCTGACACCAGGCTGACGGTTACATTTTCTTAGCCCTCTCCCACTCAGGAATTAATGTCATTTGGTCACAGCTGCCCATTTCAAAGGCTACAGGAAATAAGGGCATGTGATAGGCTAATCCAGATCTGGGGATTTCTCTTCCAGGGAGTTTGGCTGGTGCAATGTTTTCAGACGGGCAATTTCCTGGTTAGCCTTCACAGCTTGGTTAATGAGGTACTCGCTCTCTTGCCCCACCTCTGCCAGCCGCAGGTCAAATTCAGTCAGGGTCTTGTTATCTGACATTCCTTCCAGCAGCTGCTTCCCACCATCCTGGAATCAGAAAGGAGATGGGTGTGAAGTGCAGACCACAGCAGGCTTGCTGCTCCCTATCCCCCAATCCCCAGAGTGCCTTTCACCGGCACTCACCTACTGCCTGAGAGTGGAGGAGGGGAGAAAGGAGCATGTGCATTTCCATCACAGGTGTCCGAAGCAGGAGTACGTGAGAATAAGCAAAACATGGGGTATTTTATTTCTTTGTAAGAATCTCCCAAGACTGACAGGTAACTGGCAGGAAAACAGAAAAGGAGTGTAACCTTATGCAGAGCACACTCTAATGGCTCCCTCTGGGTATCATGCCGGCAATTCTCAGCTCATGGCTAGTTAAGACTGACAGAGCCATGCGGCATATCTGGTCACCCATTCATCAGCTCACTGCTAGTTAATGTCAATGCCAGCACAATTAGGTATACTGTTCCTACTCCAGCAAATCTCAAGAGAGGTCCATTCTGATAGCCTCCTTTTCAAAAACCATCTCCTGGGGACACCTGGGGCAAGGCAGAGCCTCCCACACAACTGAAGTTCAGTCCACTGAGGAAATTCAAGCTGTGATGGAAAATGTGGCAGAGATTTCAGGTGTTCTGGGGCTTTGGGAAGCAGCTCACCTTGGTACCATTATCTCCCTCACCTGTCAACACACTCCAGGGATTGGACCAACAGATGTTTTCTGGAGCTGTTGAATCCTAGGTATTGTCAATCAATATCTATCAGATACCAAATAAACATGCTGCTTCCTATCCTCTGTGATCACTCCTCCTGCCCCCAGCCTCCCTCTGCCCCTGACCTCCCTGAGAGAGGGCAGGAAGTGGGAAAGAGTCTACCTTTGAAATCAACAGGAATGCAGGCACATGACCAAAGCTTGAGTTTGGTGTGTCTAGTGGTTCAACCGGGGGCCTGAGAATCACAACTCCTCACTCGGAGTCCCATGCTGGGAAGGAATTGTATCTAATGGCTACAGCAGGGGGCTGGGCATTAAGACTCCTAGCTTCTATTTCCAGCTCTGCCACTGAACACTGTGGCACCTCAGGCAACTCACTTTCTCTCCCTGTGCCTCGGTTTCCTCATCTGTAAAATGGAGACAATAATACTGAGCCACTTCTCAGGGTGTTCTGGGGCTTCACTAATGAACATCTGCAAAGTGCTTTGAGACCCTTGGATGGAAGGTGCTAAGCATTAGGGTTATTATTTCCAAGAATAAACCTCAACCCTTTAGAACACCCTTTTCTCCTTCTAGTCTAGCTCTTTGCTATTTAAAGGCTAATAAGAATTAGAACTAATAAAATGCTTGCCTTCTTCAAAGCTCTTTATAAACATTGGCTAATACATTCTGCCAGCTCCCCCATGAGGTGGGCGGACAGGTACAGTAGGTTTTACTGTTTCCATTTTACCAATGGGGAAACCGAGGCACAGAGCTTCGAGGGCATTTTCGAACATGGCGGCCTAGATTTAGGATTCTTTATCCACATGTAGACAACCAAATAGAAGTGACCTGATTTTCAGAGCCACGGACTGATGGGATATGTGAATGCCCATCGGTTTTGAAAATCAGGCCGCTGGGATTTAGAGTTGAAGATCAGGCATGCGGGTGTGTAACCTTTGGCCAAAGCCAATGGTGGGTGACTCAATAGGAGAGCTGATGTAAATTCTGCAAGTGAGCCAGTTTTCTAACAACGCTGGTCTGAATTTCAATCCAGCGGGAGATGATGAGGGTGATGCCTTTGTACCATGGCAAAGCCGTGACGGCCTCAGAAATATTCCCTGAATTTCCTGGGCCTCTCTTTAACTTGGGAACAAACCTCTCAGTTTCCTAAAGGCCAAATTCACAACATACAAGGTTCAGCTTGAGGGTCTCATTCTCTATAAAGAGTGCAGGGAGTGTAAAACAATGGGGGATTCCTTTTTTTTAGTGATATTAGCAGTAACGTCAGCTTCTCTGCTGCCAATACTTCATAATAATCAAAGCAAGATCACCTTGGCAGTGTGTGAGATGGAGATAAATTTGGCTCTTTGGTGAGGGGCAGCAGTTCACAGACCAAAGAAGCTCTGCATCTGCTTTCTGTAACATCATCCAGACAGATGCTTAAGTTGGACTACACTAGCTGCTGGAATGGCAGCAGACCGGAGCAATTTCTCTTTTAGGCAGGGAAGCTGCTTACCAGCCCTATGTGGTTGCAGGCAAGGTTGATGCTAGTCAGAACCATGTTCTGAGCAAGGACCTGGGAGAACAGAGTAGCTGTCGGCTCTGACAACTCGTTGCCTCCCAGATGGATCGATGTCAAGGTGGCATTAGTCAGCAGGGCATGGCCTATTGCCTGCCCACCCTCATCCTCAATGCAGTTGATGCGCAGGTTCAGAGAGATCAGCGTAGAATTCTTGGCGAGGGCATGAGCAATAGCCTGGGCTCCTGAGGCCCGGATCCGGTTATTACACAGGTTGAGAATTTCTAGCTTGCTGCGGTTGATCAGCTTGCCAATGGCTCGTGCTCCCCGGTCCCTGATCAGATTGTGGGACAAGTCCAGCTCCACCAAGCATGGGTGATCTAACAAATTCCGTATCAACACCCGGGCCTTTTCGTCATCCACTTTGCTCCGGCACAGCTTGAAGACCTGTGGGAGAAAAAGATGGTTATGTTGGCACAGCCACTACCATCATTTTGGAAGGGATTTTCAAAAAGCCTAAATGAGTTAGGTGCCCAAGTTCAACTGAAAGTCAAAGGGAATTGGTCACCTCGCCTCCCTAGAGAGCACTGCCAAATCCACCTTAACTACAAATCTAACAGTCACTGGTTGACCTCTAACTGAAATATAACAGGCGCAAAGTAATGACATGTTTGCCCCCACTAGGGAACCTTGCAGTCGCAAAAGGGACCCACAATGGGATCTCAGTGGCCACAGAAGAGCTCATTTCATCTATTGGTGGAAGGCAGTTGCAGAACCTGTCAATCCATCCAGAGAGTGAGGGGTCAGATTATTCTGCCTTCTCTCTGAATTGTGATGTGTCAACGAGTTAAACTCTGGAATTAGTTAAACTCTAGAACAGGGTCCCCAGAGAGGCTGTGGAATCCACATCATTGGAGGTTTTTCAGAACAGGTTGGACTAACACCCATCAGGGATGGTTTAAGTTTACCTGGTTCTGCCTCAGCACAGGCATCTGGATTTGACCTCTTGAGGTTCCTGGCAGCCCTACATGTTTATGATTTTGTGGGGCAGAATCTCTGTACTGGAATAATCGCGGAGCTGAGGGCTACGCTATTGTCCAGAGAGAAGCATCCTCCGTGCTGGGAGTTCTAACATCTCCCCATGGTCTTTTGGGGGGTCTGTGTTACTGTGAGACATCCTGTCACATTTTCTTCTTTAAGTAACATGTGTTTGGTCTTAAAAGTTAAGAGCCTGGCCTACCAGAGAACTGGCTCCCTTTGCTTATCCCCATCCAGGATCATGAAGGGAGGTGCAACACGGCTGCTCCTTCCCTCCTAATCTACAGAGAACACATTTGACAGCCTCACATTAGTAAGACACAGGCCTCATGGAACCCCACACAACACATGAACACAAACAGCACTTAGCAGGATATGAAATGACAGGCCACCAAGCTAGTTTCATTTCAAACATGAAGTCAGATAGGCACTGCCAAGGGAAAAGGCCCTGCCCTTAGCTAGCGGTCAGCCTGACTTGGGGGGGAAAGAATGCTCACATCTTGACTTTCCACATTCAAGCCTGGTGCAGGCAGCCCTATCAATTTCAACAGCTATAGACCTGCTTATACCAGCTCTTAATGTTGCCCATTGTGTGGCATCAAATGCATTTCAAATACTCTCCCAGTTTTTGTGATTTGTCAGTGGTCCCTACATATTACAGTGAACTGCATCCCATCCATAGACTTACACACCAAATTAGAAAGTTTGCCTTAGACGGTCAAATGAGTATTTGAGTCAACATTTGGAAGTCACCCATTGGACTGGGCAGACAAATGGTGAGCAGCAAGTAAAATTGGTCTCTTGGCTCTTTGCAAAGGTATTCTGGCCCTGTTTTAGCTTATACTTTAAAATATAAATGTTAAAAAAATCAGTTTGGGCAAGTTACTTTCAAGGCGTGGCACTTCTTGAAAGCATTGGCCAGAGAGTAACAGTCCTGATAGGTGAAGTCAAAGAAGCTCCACTCGAAGTTCATGCCACAGTCTTTCACACCATACGTCAGATGCAGCTCTTCTAGGTGAGGGAGGGCAGCAGTGAGCACTCCGAGGTCATAGTGATGCATGCAGAATTCATCGACCCCAACCTCACTCCCAGAATCAGACAGGTCATCCTCTTCCTTGTTCTGATCCACCTTCACTGGTGGGAGGAACTGATCGATATCCAGCTTCCTCACGTACTCCTTGCAGAGTGGGATGACCTCTAGGACTTGATTGGGGTCGGTTGTGTTGGGGATGAAGTACTTCAGGATGTTCTCCAGGTGGCGTTCGAAGAACATCCGCTTCCAGCTGCCCCCGTAGCGGGAGACGTTACACACCGCCCAGCGCTCAATACAGCACCTCTTCCAGTAGCCTTCGTCGCTGATCAGGTTGGCAGTCACTGTGAGGGGCAGGCCTGTGGGAATCCTGTCCAGCACCTTCCTTTGGTGCTCTGGCAGGAGACGGTCCACAAGAGGATTCTCTGGAGGGAATAAAGAAGAGGAGAGGTTGCTCCCCAAAAGCATTCTGAATCTGAGGGCGGTATGTTCACTAATTCAATCCCCCGAGAAATATCATGGTGAGTAATATTCTAACCCAGACCTATTGACATAATTTTTTTTACCATGGGCAATCATTGATTTTATATGCTGTTTGGGAATAGTATGTGTTAACTTATGCTCCCTTCTGCTGTTCTCAGACTAGCACACCACAAAAATATTGTCGGTCCTACATAAACTGTGGCTAGTGATTTTGTATTTTTATTTCTAGGTGGTGGACTTCTTGTTGTCTAAGTAGATGTTTAATGGGAAATTCTGCTCTAGTACACCAAGGTAAATCCAGAATAACGTCACTAATGTGAATGGAGTTGCTCTGGATTTATGCCAATATATGTAACAGCAGAATTTGGCTTGTTGTTTGGAGAACTTCCTCATAGGATTAGAACTTTTTAAAGGAGAACACTTTGGGCCCGGGCCCTTGTCCATTAATTCCCTTGTCCATTAATGTTCCCTTGTCCATTAATGTTCCCTTGTCCATTAATCTCTCTTCAACCCTCTGCTCTGAACCATCTCTCAGCTCATCTCACTGACACGGGAAGCTCTTTGGGGCAGGGAATTTCTGCAGAATGCCATTTACACTTTCAGCACTATATACCTGATTTGTATTAATTATCATCACCATGATGGAATCAGAGAGACCTGTCTGCACATGGAAAATCTTATTCTGAGAAGCACAGCTGTGTTCCTACTTTCTTTCTCTTCTTGGCAGTCTCTCTACTAAAGATATCTACATAAGAAGAGCGCTGTGGCTTTGCTTGGAGACTTCTTTCATATTCCCTCCATTTCCTCCCACACACTAACATTGCAGTGACCCTCTCCTAGTCAAACCCTTTTTGAGGCCTTCAATGCCACTGTTCTGAGTTGGGCAGAGAGCAGCACTGTGACGTTATTGACATAAACTGTGACCGTATACATCATTGTCGGAGCCAGGGTCCTATGACTGCCCCCGTTCTTGTACAGAGGAGGCCAAGTGGAGTGTCTATGGAAAGGTTGTAGTTTTCTAGTTATGATTATGCTGTCTGTATGTGTGTATCATTTTTGTATTTGAAGTTATGAATATTGGCTATGTACTTGTTTGAAGCATTTGGTCAGCTTCTTGAGACAGGACTATTCACAGTAAGTGCCCAATCAAGAAACACTTAACTGACAATGGATTTTGGGAGACGTCAATCAACATCTGAGCTTTCCTGGGAACATTCAAACTAACATGTAATGGCATCAGCCTGAAAAAAGCTGAATCATGTTGTGATTTTGCACAGGAGAACAAAGGGGTTTCCACCCACAAGAGAGAGAATATAAAAGGCCCTGGAAACCCCTCCATTTTACCTTCAACTGGCTCAAAAGATAGCTTCTCCACCCCAAAGAGATGCCTGAAAGAAACTGGAACAAAGGACAGTAACTACGGGGGTCTAAGTGATTTCTGGAGCCATACTAGGAAGGAGTCCAGTCTGTGAAAGAAGCTTATTGGAACATCTCTGAGGGTGAGATTTACCTGTATTTAGTTTCCTAATGTATTTGGTTTAGACTTGTGTGTTTTTGTTTTATTTTGCTTGATAATTTATTTTATTCTGTCTGTTATTACTTGGAACCAATTAAATTCTACTTTTTATATTTAATAAAATCACTTTTTACTTATTAATTAACCCAGAGCAAGTAATTAATTCCTGGGGGAGTACACAGGTGTGCATATCTCTCTATCAGTTTATAAAGGGTGAACAATTTATGAGTTTACCCTGTATAAGCTTTATACAGAGTAAAACGGATTTATTTGGGGTTTGGATCCCATTGGGAGCTGGGTATCTGGGTGCTAGAGACAGAAGCACTTCTTAAGCTGTTTTCAGTTAAGTCTGTGTCTGTATTTATAGCAGGCCAGTGTGTCTGGCTCAACAAGGCAGGGCTCTGAATTCCCAAGCTGCCAGGGAAAATGGGCTCAGAGGTAGTCTCAGCACGTCCGGTGGAAGTCCCCAGAGAGTTTCTGTGACCCAACCTGTCATAATCACTGAGGATCGAAGGAAGTTACTCCCTTTCCTCCCCAGTCTCACTGGGCTCCCAGACCCACGTAGGTTGAGATCCAACTCTGAACCCTGACCTGGCAGCATGCTAGACTAGCAGCCTTGCTATTTTTTAGCAATTCATCTGGTTCAGATGCACACTCTCCACCTGAGGATGTCACCATTCTTGGGTTGCCACATCACAGCTGATTGCTGTGGAAATGTTAGTGAAATCATACGTTTATATCCCACTCCCACACCCTTCATACATTACTTGTATTCTTCAACTGGGGCAGGGAATAGTTCTACTTCTGTCTGAACAGCACCCAGCACAATGGGACCCATCCTGACTGGGCCCTTGGATGGTACCGTGTGAGATGAGAAAGAGCAGACAAATCTGACATCCGTGGTCAAGGTAAAATAAGTCCAAGGAAGGCATGGAGGGAAATTGAAGAGCAGCCCAACAGATACGCTGGGCTGAGTTCAGGGCAGCTTCTCACTCAGCACAGTAGTCCCAGTGGGCCAAATTCATCCCCCATATAACTCAATGGAAACCAATGGAGTTACATAGACACGTCTACCTATTGAACAGCAGGAGAAGTTTTTTCCTCTGTCCACTCTTTCCCTTTCTTTGACACTCAGCAGGACAGAGGAACCCAGTGTAAGCTTGCTCCACAACCCAGGCTAGAACAATGTGGTCCGCAGGACTGCCAGGGGGAAGGGACCATGGCTTACTTTCAAAGTTGCTGACAATGTGCTGGAGGCAGAGCTCACTGAGCTGTGGAACAATGGCCAGGGACCACTCAGGATCCTCAGCAATGATCCGTCGCATGCGGCGGGGGTCGGCTGCAGGGTTCACCATTGATGCTCTCAGTGTGGGAGAGGCCATGTTCGTGTCTCCAGAAACTGGCTCCTGCATCTTCACGTGCTAGTCTGACCCTACCCCCTTAGATGAAATAGAAGGAAAGTCTGCCTCAGGACAGGATCACTAGCACATTTCCAGCCAGGGTTCCTGGAAAAAGACGACAGTTTAAGAAAGGGCCAGTAACTGGAGCCTCTCACTGGTGCTAATAAAAACACCACCAAAATGCTGGCACTCCCATGACATCCCTCTTCTCACTTTGGATACCCTTTTCTGCTACCCTTTGTCTGTCTTGTCTATTTTAGATTGTAAGAGCTATCAATGCTGTAGCGGTTGACACTCATTGCAACTGTATTAACTTATATCTGCAATTTTTTCACTGCCTTTCCCCTTTGCCTTCTATCCGAGGATTTGAGTGCTCTTTACGAATATTTGTTAACTGGAGCTTCAACGTCCCATGAGAGGAGTCAGTGTGATGGGGCAGATAAGTCCCACATTAGCAACAAGGAGGTAAAGGAGAGTCTGTGGACCTAGCTGACCTGCTACACCTGCAGCCAATGTTGGTCTTTCTGGGCCTGTTATCCCATCCATCAAATGGAAGTGGAATAGAATAGACCACCAGTCCCCTCCTCTACCCACTATGTCTCTAAAGACCCGCCTCTCTCTTTTTTTCTTTTTGGGGGTCAAATTTGCCAGTTTCCCTTCCCCATCCCACCATAGCTCTCAGCCTTCATGGACCCATGTGTGTGACAGCAGCTTGTAATGAGTGATGCAGAAACTCTTGGTGAGGGACATGACAAAGAACAGACTAGAAAACAAGGGAGCTTCATTTCTCTAAGATGGATACTCCTTGTGACGAAGTAGGAATACTGTGTGTGCGTGCCTCAGTTTCCCCTTTGCATTTCTTAAGTGTCTATGTGAAGGAATAGGGGCTGACACTGGAAGCAAGCAGGCAAGCCCTCTCCCCTCTCAAGGTATGCATGTCTGATGCTGTAATCCAGCGGTTCTCAAGCTTGGTGAGACCGCGACCCCTTTTCCGGATCCGTCGGCGCGGCGTGACCCCTCCAGTCCCCGCCGGGGGAGGGCTGCCGGCTGCACCCCGGCCCCCCATCCACACTGCGGGCGGGCTGCCGGCTGCGCCCCGGCCCCCAGTCCCTGCCGCGAGTTGCGGCGGCAGGAGCTCGCGACCCCCCTGGGGAGCGCGTGGTGACCCCCCTGGGGAGCGCTCGGCGACCCCCAGTTTGAGAAACCCTGCTGTAATCTGACTCCAAGTGAGGGAGAGAGGTCAGCTGAACCTGTTGGAGAGAGGTCTGGAGATACCTCCTGCCCAGGAGGGAGACAAAGGGAAGAAAAGGAGGGGCTGGGGAGGGGGTTGGGGAAGTCTGGGCTGGCTGGAGTCAGGCAGGGAAGGCAGAGGAGCTATCTCGCTCTCTGGACCCCAAAATGGATCCAGACGAGGGCTCACGCTCGCTGTATGGTCTGGGTTAGACCAGACAGAAGTCATCGAATAAACCTCTGTTTTACTACCTGGCTGAGAGTCACACTTGACTGTGGATTTGGGGTGCAGAATCCATGGGCTCCCTCAGGACCCCGCCCAGGCGGGCTCGCTGGGGGAAGCACACGGAGGGACAGAAGGTGCTGAATGCTTCGAGGTCAGACCCAGGAAGGTGGAAGTGGGGACCCGTGAAGCTCCTAGCCTTGGAAACAGGCTGCGTACGGAGAAGGGACCCTTCACCCGAAGTCCTGTCTGGCTTCCTAGGGAGCAGTTCCAGACCATCGCCCGGGCGCTCCGTGACACTCCTGTCTCCCTGTCCTGATTCAGCATTGCCAATGGCAGCAATTGATACTAATGGAGGATTTAGACTTGTGGGGGTCATACCTTGTAATCAGGAGCTGAGAGGTAGGTCCAGATCTTTATTTACACTTCTCAGCCCAGTTTGACATGGAACTTAAGGCTACTCTAGAAACGAGCACTAGACAATAACAAGATGTTCCTCCAAAAAGCCCCTCCAATAATATCCTCCAAAGAAGCCTGCAGCCGTGTAGAATCATACACCACAATGTCCCTCCCCGCCCATCTCTGCTGAGCAGCGCTTTGATCCCACACATCATCGTCCCTTAAAAGGAGAGAAGCAGAAGCTGCTACACAGATCAAGCTCATTATTTCTTTCCCCTTTGTGAGACTGCCCCATCTTCCTTTACAGCACTGATATGTGCTGGCTCAGCCAGTACTACCAAAACCTTTGTAGTAGGTTTTGACAGTCCCCCGATTCCCCAAACCGTCTGTGGACATTATTATAAAACAACCTGCTCCGAAGGAAGAGAGGCGCTCTATGAAATGCTAAGAAGAACTAGAGAAGCAAAGAGAAATGATTCATGTTGTACTGCAGAGACTGTCAGCAAAGGCTTCTTCATATGTATTCACAGCACACAGCAGGTACTACAGAACAGTGACCGGCTAATATGCTGGTGGGGATCTGAAGGTGAGGGATAAGCTTATGGCAGATAGTTATTGGGCTTTCGACGCATAGACTTTAAGGTCAGAAGGGACCATTGTGGTCATCTAGTCTGATCTCCTGCACGTTGCACTCCTGGAATAGAGCCCTAACCTATGGCTGAGTGATTGAAGTCCTCAAATCATGGTTTAAAGACTTCAAGTTATAGAGGATTCACCATTTACACTAGTTTAAACCTGCAAGTGATCCGTGCTCCATGCTGCAGAGGAAGGTGAAACCCCCCCTGGTCTCTGCCAATCTGACCTGCGTGAAAATTCCTTCCCCACCCCTAAAATGGCAATCAGACCCTGAGTATGTGGGCAAGACCCAGCAGGCAGATACCTGGGAAAGAATTCTCTGTAGTAACTCAGAGTCCTCCCCATCTAGTGTCCCACTGCCGGTTGTTGGGGATATTTGCTACTAGCAGCGGCAGATGGGCCATATGCCATTGCAGGCAGTCTCATCATACCATCCCCTCCATAAACTCATTGAAGCCACTTAGGTTTTTTGCCATGGTTACTTCCCTCAGAAGGCTATTCCAGAACGTCACCCCTCGGATGGTAGACACCTTCATCTAATTTCAAGCCTAAACTTGTTGATGGCCACTTTATAGCTTCGGTGGTTACAGAGGAGGAGTGAAGACAGAGGACAGCCTAAGACGGTGGGGAAGTCAGATTTCCTGGTATGGTGGGGGAAACTGGCATGGGGATGACTATGGAAATGCCAGTGAAAAGGCTGAAAGGAGGGACATACGCTCAGGAGGAAGGGAAACCACACCAAAAGGGAGTGAGAGGAAATTGGGGGAGGCAACCAGAATATTCAGAAATGAAGAGTAAGCAGTGGTGAAACAGAACTATTGCTTCAACTCGCTCTGAATACCCAGAGGAAGTTTTCAGAGACAGCTAACCAGAACTGTGGGGACGAAGAGAAGGGGCCAAATTCTCAGCTGGCATAAATCAGTGTAGCTCCATTGTCTGTAATGGATTTACACTACCTGAAAATCTGGCTTTAGGGACTGAAGAACTCTGGTGGCATTGATATCATGTTAAAGAGGACACATGATTGGGACAAGTGACCTTTCTCTCCCTAGTGCTTTCTTAAAGGTGTCAGGTGCTTCTGCACTTCCCAAGCCAGTTGCAGCTCCCTATGGCTTTCCTTACATTCCTGGAGCAGTCCCAGAGAGGCTGGCACTTGAAATTACATTACAGCATAGATGGCCTGCGTTACTTCATGGTCACGTCCTAGAAAATGGTTTAAGTGTCAATGTCGTGATGGCACAGTGACTATGTGGAATGATTTTAGAGACCAAGTAAATAAAGCCACATGGCGTATTCCATTTCCAGGGCAATGAAATCGGGGGAAGGTATAATTCCTAAATCTCCCATTAGGTAATATGCATCCTGCACTAATCAATAAATAGATCATTGGAATCTGTAACCTAGAGTCTAACAGATATTTAAAAACCAAACTACACCATCCCCAAGACACCAGCACCAATCTCCCACGTGACCACATGACCAAATTGTTTTCACCCTTGTCCTCCCAATGCTACAGCACCTCTGTTAGCTTAGACTGCAAACTCCCTGGGACAGGAACACTGTCTTGATTTGGCTTTGTAAAACCCGAGGTAAGTAGCTAAATAATAATCAGCCAAGAGTGACCAAATTGCTGCTTGTAGGCCAAATCAGGGGCAGTGGAATGGCAGGCAGTTAGCGTCAACACAATGGAAATATTGTGGGGCCTGATCTGTTTCCACCCCTGTGAGTCATCCCCTGTAAACTGTGTGCATGCATACAGGGCAGAGGCGCTGAGGAGCAGGTAGGTATTAAAATTTTATTAAAGCTAATGTTAAGAATGAAAACATTCACAATTTGAGAAGTAAGGTACTGGACAATCTGGAGTCAGGCTGGGTTTATGGGCGGTTGTAGGTAACAGGTACAGGGTTTACAAGGTACATGTGTATTACATATCCAGCATAGATCCAGATTGGGGTGTGGGAGTTTTTTAAAGCGTCGGTGTATAGATATGTTCGGGTACGCTACCCATGGGGTGTAGTGAGAGTCCAAGTCAGTGGTGGTGTAGGCGATAAGTACGTGCATGGGGTTCATCCCTCTGTTTGTCAGGGAAGGAGGGGTGGGTTGTTTCCTACTACACCCCATCCTAGCTCTCACACCCCAAGTATTCCCTGATGCCATCCTGACCTCCCCCTGTTGCCTCTCATTCTTCCCACTCCCCATGCAGAAACACCTCCACCCTCTTCTCTCATTCAGAGTAGCTTCTGCTGCCTCAGGATCCAGTGCAATACATAATTACCCTCAGATTTACCAGAGCTGTGGCCTGTGAAAACTATGCCCCAGGATGCTATCTTCTGCTTTGATCTGAGTGGTGATGTAAATTAAATAGATCTTGGGTCTGTCTGCATTAGGAAAAGAGATTAAGGTTAGTCATCTAAACATAACCTTAGTCTCTTTTCCTAATCTAGACAAATCACACATGCGATGCTGCACAGTACTAACCATGCAGCCACTAGACTGGACCCCTATGGTTCTATCATTGGTTCTATACAAAATATGTTTCTCTCTTGCTCTCTGTTTCCAGTTCTCCATTGTTCCTACTTACCATTCAGTGTGAACATGAATGTAGCAGGAGCAGGGTTCTTATGGGGTGATAACTATTCCACAAAGGTGTCTGAATCAACTCAAAGGCTCCAAGGTGTTGCAGAGTTCCAAGTCTGACGCTGAGTCATTGATCACACTGAATCAATTCACACAGCCTTTGGCATGGTAATTATATACCCATGCTCCTATTCAATGGCATGCTTTTCTGGATGCTTCCAATCCAGACACAAATTAGTTCGTGAAATGGCTTCTTTCACTGATTTGGGCACATGTACCCCTATACCTTGGCTTTAGGAATCCGAGACAGAAAACTATAGCTGCTGGAATTTGTTTGCCACATCAGCTGAGTTAGCATTGCATACATTTAAACGGATGGATTGATAGATAGATATTAAAAAGCAAATTTCAGAGTAGCAGCCGTGTTAGTCTGTATCCGTAAAAAGAACAGGAGTATTTGTGGCACCTTAGAGACCCAAGTCTAGACTCCCAATATAAATTAATTGGTCACTTAATTTTAAATAATTAATTAAAACAATACTTCACCCTTTTTTAGCACCTTCCATCAGAGGATCTCAATGTACTTTAAAATCAGTTAATTGAATCCACCATTAAAGTAGGCAAAATAATTTCCTGATTTTACAGTTGGGGGTAGTGGGCTACAGAGACTTGCCTGGGTCATACAGGAAGCCCAAGACAAGACCTTATTTCTATATTCCCAGGCCTTTGCTTCAACCAGAACATGATCCCTTCTCCTCACCAGTGACTTTCTGGCATTCCTTTCTATATTGTAAATGTCAGGGTCCTTAAAGGTGAACTGAAGGGCTTTCTATCTGCCAAGATCTGACTTCAAGCCCTGACAGTTCTGTTTCTCCTATAATTGCAGATAGCATTACTAGCACCAGAAGCTGAAAAATGCTATTTTAAGAGTTAGTGATGTGATCAGCTCCAGCAGAGGAAAAAAGAAACTGAGGGCCTCAATACAGATTTTGGGAAGTAAGCAAAAGCAAAATGTTTTTCAAATCAAGTGTTTTAAAAAGTACTCTCCCTAAGTTCTTACACTGAAGACATCTCTGTGGTATTGGAGTCCCAATTTACAACCAAACCTCACTAATCTGTGTTAATGACAGGCCTCTGTGTGATTACCAAATGTTGCAAATTAAAGAGTAGGCAACCAAACACAATTTAAAGAAATCATACTTAAAGCATCACATAGTACTTTATCATGTCTTTTGACAAGCATAACTTAGTACTGATTAATATGCCAGAGCTTGCTAGTATACTGACTGGTACATTTTGTAAAAGAAATTAAATCTTAGTAATAGACCACACTAGAGCTTGGCCTCTTCTGTTAAACACCCACTGGGATGAGAGCAGTTGGTGTTTTTAAAATGACAAGTACTGAAGCTGTGAATTAACAGACTCCCTGAGGTTATTACTTATTTTATAAGCATTTGGCAGTGTGCTCCAGGCCAGTACAGGCAATCCCTGTCCAAGCAGTTGGCTACACAAACCCCCCGTATTTCCCTAAGTGGGCAGAAGAAGAAACTCCCTAAGTTTCCTCTGTCTGTCAGGAATTGTTCAGCTGGCGGAGGAGGGGGGGGGGGGTGGAGGGTGGCGCAGCCACAACCACCCCTGGCTCCCCTCCAGACCCAGGTGGATTTCTAGGAATTCACTGCACGGCGGAGCCTTCTGCCCAGGGGCTTTGTACCGTGCACCAGCCCTAGGGCCCGTTCCCTGCCCAACTCTAGCTCCTGGGCAGGGCCCGACTGCTGGGACCCCCCAGGCTGGGGCGGGGCGGGGCGGGTCAGAGTCAGTTAATACACGTGCTGCTCTTCTCTCTCCCCTGCACCCCCGAGTCTGGAGCCCCCCCTCCCGCCCCAGCCAGCCGTCCCCCCCGGGGGGGTCTCCCCTCTGGCCCCAGCCCCTCACCATGTGTCTCCCGCCGGCCGCCGCCTCGCGCTGCTCCGCCCCTCCTGGCCCGGCAGGCAGGCCCCGGCCGCGGTTGCTAGGGAAGCGGTCCGTTGTCAAGGGCGGGGCCGGGGCGGTCGCGCGGGGGCGGGGGCAGTCCCGGGGTTCGCGGGCTCTGCCCCCCGCCGAGGCTGGGGTCCCTTTCATGACGTGAGCAGTGGCAGAGGGTCTGTTCAGCGGCCATTTGCACCAATCAGCCGCCCTGGCGGCACAATCCCTGGCTCCAGCCTCGGCTACACACACACGTGGCATGGTTTACAATCCCGGGACAGCCAGAGCACTACAGCCCCCCAACGTGTACAGTTGCACACAGTGGTGATAGGGTTGTCACCTCTGAGGTACAAAAACCTGGGATATCTGGGCTGATCCTGAGCCCAATGCCCAGCTGGCAGTGCCTGCGGAGCTCCCTGGTAGATTGCCTGGTTGGACTCCCTCAAAAAAGCGAAGATCCTGGGAAAACCTGGACAGGTGGCAACCTTAACCAGTACAGCTATGCGCATTCAGGAAAGGGAATAAACTACACTAGTAGATAATAGCTTTATATTAATATAAGTGTTTACACTAGGGGCATATTGGCACAACAATAGCAGTAAAAAACTTGCATCCCAAACCAACAGAGCTATACCTGTTTAAAAGCTGCATGTAGACCAGGCTTTAGCCCTGGTCTACAGGACAAACTTATCCCCCTAGTAATCCTTAGGTCAGTGGTTCAACTCAAAGGAATTGGCCTGTTGTCTGGTTTCAATACAGCTGCTATGACTAGTTAACACCCTATTTCAAGGACTGTGGAAGGGCATGAATCCCTTACAAAACAGTGAAACTGGCTACATGCAAGGTGCTGACAAATACACAGAGTGAACAAACTAGAGAGAAATTAATGTCTTTCTCTGATCACTTTCAATTCTAATCATTTTAGCATTTCCTGGTACAAACAGTAGGAACAAGATTTGCAGATGGATGGACAGTTTCTTTTTAAATGCTAATAATGGTCTCAGTGCTGAGCAATACACAAACATATGGACAGTCCCTGCCCAGAGGACGAAACTATGAATAATAATAGGCATTGTCAACTGCTATGATTTTATTACGAGTCTAGGGATTAGGTTACAGCAAGTGTGAAAATTCAGAACAGGGTGGGGAGGGGGGTAATAGGAGCCTATATAAGAAAAAGACCCAAAAATTGGGACTGTACCTATAAAATCGGGACATCTGGTCACCCTAGTAGGCATAGCTGGTGTTTCTCTAAAACCCTGAGCTCCTTTAATTAAAAAAAACCAAAAAAACCAAAACCCAAAGATGTTCCTGTCCCTCATGGTTGTGGAGAAAAGCCTAAAAAGGTGACCTTAGTGTAGGGTGACCAGACAGCAAATGTAGTGACCTTAGTGTAGGGTGACCAGACAGTAAAAAATCGGGACGGGGGTGGAGGGTAATAGGAACCTATATAAGAAAAAACCCCAAATCGGGACTGTCTGTATAAAATCAGGACATCTGGTCACCCTCCCTTAGTGTACCCTAAAGGCTCAGGAACCACGAGGCAAAGAAAAAGACCCCCCTAAATGTATTATCTTTAAATCTTATGATTTTAAGCTAATCTCATTGTTTTGAGGCCTGACTCATGAGTTTAGAATAATAATTTATGCAATGTTTATATATGGCCAGATTCTGCCACTTTCTCACCATTTTTCCACTGAAACCAATGGGGCTACCTGGGAGACAAGTTACTGCTCAACTTGAGTAGGAGTTTCAGAATCCAACCTCTAGTGATTTCTATCCTCAGAGCACTTTACAGTGGTCCCCATCCTACAACCCTTATGAGTGTGAGCACTTCCACTGGGCCATTAACAGCTCAGATACCACAGAGAGGAGGGCAGCTTATAAACTTGGAGAGATTCTCCTCCGATTTACATGATTTCAGTGGAGTTGCTTCCCATTTACACCAATGTGAGAATCAGATGCATAGAGTTCAATAGGACTACTTGTGTAAGTAAGGGTTTATAGATTAGAAGGCCACAAAGGATCACTAATAAACTAGTCTGATCTCCCTGAATTAATTCCTGTTTGAACTAGTGCCTATCTTTTAGAAAAACTGTCAGGATTGGGTCCACCAACCAATTAATCTTCACAACATCACTGGGAATAAATCTGATCATCAGGTGACACTGATGATTCCTTGGTTAGACAACAATTAGCAACTGGACTTTTTTTTTTTTTTTGGTAATTGATCCCTGAGACAGTGATGGATTTAAAAGGCGAGGTGGATCTGCAGATGCCACAAGACATTGCCCACCAAAGTGGAGCAATTGGAAGATACAGAAGGTCACATTTTGGGTTTAATTTCTTTGACAGCCTCCCCTTTAAGCAAAAAAGCAACATAAGTAGCAGTCAGAAATAAGACTGTAGAAGAAGGAGGCAATGCATAATAACACAATATACCTTCCTCATTTTGGGCATTGGAAGGACTGATTTCTGTAGAAGAAATACAAGAATGAAACTGACATAGGTTCTCCAACTGCGGGTTGTAATCATCCTCCCTTTCTGTATGACCGGATGGGAGTGGGCTTCTGTTGTAACATGGGGTGGAAAAAGTTGAGAAGCACTGAATTAGATATAGGTCTGCCATGGAACAAGCCATGTGTCTGTCAACTGGCATCTGAAAGATATGAACTAGAGATGGGATAAACTGTATTGATTCTTTTAAAATTCCAAACATTGCAGAAGACTAAATATCTGAAGGGTATAAACCCCAAGAATGGCAGGGGTCCAACACCTATAACTAGGAGTAAGGGTGGATTAAATTAGGAATAGAGAGGGCTAGACGAAACATCTGGAAAATGTTTCTTACAGCTGAGTTCTGTTAAATGCTAGAATAGAGTCTCAAGAGAAGGATGGGAAGCCCCATCACTCAGGACATTTTAAACTAGATTGTACAAAGTCCTAGGGAAGAGTTTATAGGCAGCGCTTCATATAGAATGAGATTATGCAGCTGCATAAATTGGCACTTAATTTCCCTTCTTTTTGTGGGCTGCATAATTCTGCTACAGTATCTGAATTTTCATTTTTTAAAAAATGCCTCTATCCCTTATGGCTGCTAAAATAACTTCCAAAACATGAAACAATGTAGTGATGCCTGACTGAGTCTGCAGAGAGAGGTGAACTGGCTCATTCATCTCAATTAGGTGTTGATCCTGAAACCTAATAAATGAAGGACATGTCACTGTTAGCTATTTAATTGCTGATTATCCAGCTAATGTTTGCTTCCATCAGTGCTGGATGGAGTGGCAGATATTATGGCACAGTAATGTGGGGCAGTCATTGTTGGGTGGAAAATGAGGAAGCCAACCCCATTAACCCAGATTTAAAGTCTCCTCTGCCCTTGCCCAAAATAGATAGGTGGGAAAAGGAGATTCATTCCCTGTTCAGTACCAAGAGCCTCATCTTCTTCCTGAGTCTTTCCTCTCACTCCTTCCCGGGTTAACCCCCCGCCGGTTGTCCTCCATCCAGCTGTCAAATCTCAAACTCATCCCAGCCAGTTTCTATGGTGCAGTTATGCATTATCGGTCCAAAAATTGTTGGGGGCACACTAGGGCTTGGGGACAGCATAAAATCAGTTGAACTTAACATCAAAATAAATGAGACTGTCCTGATTCTCTGTATTTTAGGGAGAGGGGTAGTGCTCCAAAATTCCAGGGTCCCTGCTGTAATACAGGTTGAGTACCCTGCATAGACACTATGGACTACGACTGTAGAGAATGATCCTAGCCTGGCTCCTGGGGTCTGAACAAGATGGGACCTAACAGGGCTTCTTCATCTCAAATTTCTCTGTGTCTCTAAGGATTGTTTAGGGGTCAAAGTATTTTTTTGCAACAAGGAAAGATGTCTGATGGGGACAGGAGCAGTAGCAGCTTTAGATGGGGGATAGAAGAGACTTGTAATGAGGGATGCAGCACCATGAAGTCCTGAGAGGGGGTGAAGGACTATATCTGGCTGGATGAAGCTTGAACTTCTGATTCCTCGTGACTTATGACTATCCCTGGCTGCTTCAGAGAGCCACAAGCCTCTTCCCTGGCCCTGCATGAGCTTTTGAAGTGCCCTACATATGTGCACATTGCTGTTACACAATGCTGAGAAATATCCAGTTAACTCAGAGGTGCACAGCATCAATCCAACTTCTGAAGCTCCGCCTCCAATGGAGACCTGCATGGGGAACAGCAGGGGCTGCAGGCCAGCTAAAGGTGCTCTGCTCATTCTCTGGCCCCTTGAATTCGTTTACTGTTCACGTGGGGCTTCCCAGCTCTTCGTACGTTTCCCCTTTTTGCTACTCTCCCCACTAGCCCCTCCTTGGCCTAATGTGCCCCGGATGTGGCTCTCGGTTCAGGTGTGGGAGTATGGCTGATACTGTCTGTCCAGCTGAGCTGCGGTGGAGGTGGGGGCGTCAGTGTGGCACTCTACAGCTTTAAGAACAGGAAGTACCATCTTTGATCCATTGGGCTGGTAGTGCCTTAAACACCTAAACTACCTGCAGCACTCTCCATCCACCCTCTTCTCTCCTCTTAGTTCAGGGGGAGCACAAAGCTCTTCAGCCGCATGCTTCGAGAGCTGAGGAACTCAGCACCAAGCAGTTCCTGCTCACCTATCAAGGACGATGCAGGTAAGGGCTGGAGTCCTGACAGGATGCCAAAGCAGCCTTTGATGTCCCAGAGTTTTGGTTGCTGAGTCTGGAGTTCCCACCACTTACACAGCGGACTCGTCATCCCTTGTGGCACAGAACACAGGAGGAGCTGAAATCCGGTTAGCACAGGCAGGAAACCCCCAGACGGCTTCCCCTGTGACTCACTAGTGGCAGGCATCAACGGGCAACAAATTAGGACATAGGAATGCTCAGGCAGAGGAGGTGGCTCAGCTGCCTCTGTGCGTTTCCTATGCTTTGCTCAGCAACATCCCACTCCAACGCAGTTACCCTGGAGTTGATCTTGGTGACTCCCCTGCGGGGCTTGCACTGACATAATGATCCAGCGGGGCACACTTGACTTTGGCAACACACTAATATATTGGGTGGGTTTTCTGCCCACAAAAGCAGGGGATTGATCATAGTGGCCAGTGCCAGACAGAGGGTAGAGGCTGTGCAAAATGTTCTCCCATCCTGCTCTGCTACTGCTCCTCAGTCCCCTCTCAGTATTCTAGGCCGGGGGCCCAATGAACGTGTCATTTCTGTGATGACTGTAAATCACCCTTTGGAGGCGGATCTGGTTCTAGTCTAGTCTACAAAATCTTACCATCACCCCCCCCCCCATTACCATATCTAAGCACCTTCCAGCAGTGCATTAAGTGATATGACCAATATCCGGCACGGGTGACTCGTTCACTTTCTCATCCTCTCCCCTGGGGCAGCACTCGGGGAGCCGTGGAGGGGCTTGTTTGGGTGGTGGGTTTTCTGCAGGTCCACATTGCTCTGTGTTTGCGCTGGAGAAGGCAGGTTGAAGCCCCTTGCACTTGGAGCGGAGGGTACAGAGGTTTGTGATGGCCCTGAGCTTCTGGGGGAGTTTTTCCACTGTCTAGGACCAAGCCCCAGGAGAGCTCTGACTCCTGCACAGATGAGCTTTCCCCTTGTGGTAGAAGGTTCCCTGGGTCCTGAGGAGTGGAGGTATCAGCCACACCAAAGAATCCACAAATTCATTCAGCTGGTGACTCAGGTCAGGCTTTGAACTCATGCCTGCAGAAGGGCAGGGTTAATGCTTTGACTCACCACAACCCCTAGCTTCTAGCACAGGAGATTTCATTTGGAAAGCGTGAGTTCAAAAGCTATGTGTCTTCCACACCCTTGGGGCAGTGAAATCCCCTCTCTTAAAAGGGCTGTTAAAGAAACTCCTGCATCCTGGAAGGGAGCACTAATTCCCTCTGCAAAGCTGATGCTGAAAGGAACATCAGAGAGCGACATGTCTCTGCGTTCATCTCCTCCCAACACTTCCCACTCCCCCTGGCTCCCAGCAGGATCCCTGTGTCTGCTGACGGCTATTAATAGACTGGGAGAAAGTGAGGTCTGTCTCCTGCACTTTGCTGGGATGAATGGTAATTACCCTTAATTAGATTGGATTTGGCTCCAACCCCTGGCCCCCCAATGGAGAGAGGCTAACACTGAAATCAGTCCATCTGCTGCCTGTGATTGCTCTGTGGGAGCCACGCTGCGCAGCCCTGCCAGGGGCTTGTCTCACTGAGACGTCTTACAGCAATGCTCAGTGCTCTGAGGGAGGCAGTGCTTGCCAGCTGGAAGGCTGCACATGTTGTCACCCTGGCCTTTAAAATGTAGCCTAGGAGCAGTCAGGGGTGAAAGCAAATAAGACCACAAGGAGCTGAGGAGTCCAAGACCTTTTCCCTTTAAGAGCTCAAGACAATGGGAAAGACACAAAAAATAGGAATTGCCAATCCGATTTGCCCAGTGGTCCCTGGACCCTGGTGTCCCTACCACACCACATGAGAGCAAAGGCACATCTAGTTCAGCATCCCTGCCCCACTGCTGGGAAAGGTCAGCCCCACAGTTCATCTGGCCCAGTAGCCTGTCTCTGACAGTGGCTGGCATCAGCTTCTTTAGGGGAAGGTGCATTAATCCTTGTCGTGGGCAATTACAGTTACCTGTCCAGAGAGGAAGTTTCTTCCCACTTCCATCTGATAGTGGTGAATGCAGACCCTGAAGCAGGGGGGTTTATAGCCACATTATATTTTATCCTGATCTCACTAGGGTTAAACCTCTGAGCTGCACCTTCCAGGAGGCCCAACCCAGGAACAGAGGCAGCAAAGATAGCTTCAAGCCACCTTTGCACCTCCCAGAGTCTGGTCCCAGCTGGGGCCTCCTCATATCCTGCTCTGCTCTTAATTTATGCCAGATTTGAATAGCCTTCTGTGGGCCATACCGCCAGCCCAGAACAGTCAGAGAGTTCCAGCCACTGACATGCCCCTGGGGGACCCCAGCCGTGATCTTGTCACATCTCTACTACAGAGTCTAGAAAAAGTAGATTTTTGTTAATTTCATAAGGATTTTTTTTTCTGTATAAAAGATAAAAGCATCCAGGCTGGGACGGTCTGTGCCCAGGGATCTCTCTGGTCCTGCCCTCACTGATCTGCTCTCTGATCGCTCTCAAAGATCTGATGTCAGGGCTCTCCCAGCTCCTGGGGATCTACTCTGTCTTTGCTCTCTTTCAATTTCTCTCTCTGCTTGCCGGGCTCTCCCTCTTTCTCTGCCCTCCCTTCTGGGTGCTCAGGGATCTCATTACTGCTGGGGCCGAAAGCGCAGGCCCCTCTCCTCCCTGTCACCAGCCTGTCTGAGAGGGAGACCATCTTCTCCTCTATCAGAACAGCAGTTCCAAATGAAATGAGCGAGAGTGACTCCCACATGTGCAGGGCTGGGCTCCCACTTCCCTCCTTCTGAACCCCCAGGAAAGAGGACGAAGAAACAGCTTTGGGCTGGTTTGGTTGTTAATTTAGGGAAGTGGAGACTTCCCCAGTCTCTTGACCTGGGGGCAATGGAAATCAAACAGGGGAGGCTGGCATAAACTAAGACAAATGGCTGCCAGGTAGGAAAGGGCCTCGACAGAAGCAGACCCTTGGGCTATATTATAATTAATGATTGTGCAGCACATACACTATGACTGAAGCCCCTCTCATCTTCTCTCATCTCATCTCACCGCACACCAACTCCCCTCCTCCCCTCCCCCAGGTCCTTTCCTTACTAGTTACAAAACTTGCTCAGATACAGTCACGTACAACCTTTTGCTGTACAAAAAACTTCTCACAGGTCATTGATCAGACAATGCCAGCCCTGACAGCGCTGTCACTTGGCCCCTTGGCATCTGATAAGCGTCTTCATCTCTCTTCTCCTCTGCTCCCATTGGCCTCTATCCCCAGGTCCCTCTGCGCCCATGCTGCTACCTGGCCTTGTGCTCCTCTGCTGTTTGTGTTTCACAGTAGCAAGCACAGGCTGCAGCTGGGCAAGCTTCCCATGCACAGAGACCTTTCTCAGATGTTTCAGCTCTGTGCTGGAGGTGCCCCTCCGTGCAGAGAGGGGAGTGCGATTTCTGTGTCCCCATCCCGGCCTGGGCCTCCCTACTGAGGTTGCCAACCAGGGGGACAGTTACCATCCACTGTGATGTGGCCTTTTAGGAGTGCCATGCACACCTGTCCACTGGATTTTCCCACGGGCTACTGAGGGGCTCAGGAGTGACCTGGGCTGAATCTGGATGGGGACCTAGCTTCATAAGGCTGTCACCAGGCCTTTCAGTGCTCTCGATCCTCCCCTGTTTTAAACCGGGCTTTCCTCTGTGAAGTATTTTGGGTTTATTTGACAGTCAGACCTCTGGACAACTGCTGGCTTGGACAGATTTGCAGCCAAACGTGAGAATCTGGCTCTTGTAGTGGGGAGAGTTTCCTCTTGACCGATGCCTCCCAGAGTAGGAATGGCTGCTCCCCTGAGCTATCCAGGAAAGCATCACCTGACTGGAGTTGGATCTGGCTGTTGAATGTTCTGGGCATGTCTGTTTCAGCCAGCAGTGTCTGTGGGGAGCATTTAACCAGCTCATACTCCCACTATCCAGGGGATTGGCTGCCTCTAGGGCCTAGCATAACATGCTGTTTCTCCATCTCTCACGCTCTTCAAGTCTGTTGCAATAACCCTGTTAGCATGAAGCATTATACAAGTGGCGACAAAGTTAATCCATCAAGTGTGTGTGAGAGAGATTGTAATCTGCTTGCTGCCAGTGCGAATCTGGAGTAACACCCCCAAAGTCAATGCCGTCTAGCTGGATTTACCCCCATTCAGAAGTTGTGGAAGAGGAGTGTGACCTAGTGGTTAGAGCAGGGTACTGGGAGCCAGGACTCCTGACATAGTTATCACTAGTGAGGTTCATACACCATATCCAGCTTGTAAGATTCCTCCTTTCTGGTTAGTGGGCAGCGTGCCCATAGTCTGAGGCCATCTCTAGCTCTGCCAGCATTACACCGAGAATTCCTGTCTGGCTTTCCATGGGGAAGTGTCCCTTTCCGGGGGATCTCTCATCATGTGCATTGTAAACAGTGTCATAGCAACATCTCTACTTTCATTTCCCCCCATCACACTGATTTCTATCACTCCCTGTTATGCTGAGGTGCAGGCAGCACAGGGAGGCCTATGTGGTTACATCAGGGGCAACCCAGCAGTGAGACAGACAGAGCTAGCTAGGGGTGAAGTGAGCTCTGCAGCATTGATCCCCCTCAATACCTCCTACCATCATGGGGTCCATCTGCAGTCTGCGAGCCCTGGTTTGTTCTGTCTGTGGGCAGTCCTATCCAGTTCCCAGACTCCTCTCATCCCTCCTACCATCCCTTCTGTCAAGCTGTGCACCATGGAGACAGGCGCCAAGAGCTTCTTCTGGGAACATAACTCCCACAACCCACCAGGGACCCAGGGACTGTGTCCTCACAGCACCCCTTGGGAGCCTGAGGAACAGAGGAGCCAGGCCTTGCCCAAGACCAGTCTGGAGGAGAGCTGGGATTAGAAAGAAAAACGCTACGCAACAAGTCCATAGCAGGACTGAGACCTGAATTTAGGAACTCTGAGTCCAGTGCTTTGGCTGCAAGGCCTGAGGCCTTCCTCTCATTCCGCTATACCTCAGATGTTAGCTGTTTAAACTGCCCAGTACATTGGCAGCCATTGCATCCACCACGCACCTCAGATACCCTGCCCCCTCCCAATGTCTCCACAAGGGAACCCCCCCCTCAGATACCTTGCCCTGCTCCCCATGTCTCCACAGGGGAACCCCCCCCACACACCTCAGATACCTTGCCCTGCTCCCCATGTCTCCTCAGGGGAACCCCCCCCCCACATCTCAGATACCCTGCCCCCTCCTCATATGCACCCAACTCTTTCTGCACAGCCCTTCCATCTCGATGGCTACAGAAGTAGAATCACTAATCCTAACCATTCAAACATGGCAAGTCAGGCCCCCAAAATCATGGGATTGGCTCAGAAATCGTGGGATTAAAAAAAATATAGTAAAAGTTGGTGTCTTTTTTTTTTTTTTTGCCGCCTGGTTGCTGAGCCTTTGGGACTGCCTCCTTCACTTATCCCCTCCCTTTCTGCCAGCGCAGAGTTGGGGCCTCTCTCTATCTTTTTTTCGGGATCTCTTCTGGGCATCTGAAGGCATCTCCTTCCCTTTCAGGTACTGGGCCAGTACATCATGGCACCTCAACCCCTCCCTCTTGAGGAGGGGTTGGGGGGACCCTTGTTCTACCATGTGACTAAGAGAATCCCTAGTTGGACTCCTCAGGGGATCTGCACCCCTGTGATCGCTGGGACGCGATGCCAGGGGACTGTGTGACACACTGGCACCTCTCTCCTTTTCCCTGTGGGGAGGGGCAAGGAATAACCACCTCTGTGTTAGAAATGCCCAGAGTGGTGGAGTCATTCTATGGCACGCTCCTTCCCTGGGGGGCACCTCCCCTGCCCCCCTGGGAATTCCTGCTGTCAGAAGCAGAGGCTGAGTCCTTCCCGAGAAGGGGAGGAAGGGTCTCTCCCCTGCTGCAGAGATGACAGGCCTCTTCATGCTCCAGCTGGAGCTGTCGCTCCTGCACCTTCTCCGTCGCTGAGACCTGCTTTGCTATGACCCTTCTGGCTGGGGTCCAAAGGGAGCTGGACCAACAGAATAGGAAGGAAGTGAAGGCATGCGAGAGAACAGAGAGTGGGGGGGAAGGTGAGCCTTCCTCCCCTTTCTCATAGCCCCTCTCTGTGCTCCTCCCCAGAGGAGGCTGGGCTGGCAGCCCTTGGAGGGGTGCTGACATGGCTGATGAGACAGTGATAAGAGGTGTGGGATCTGGGGCAGAGGAGATGGTGCCCCGCCATTAGCAGGCCCCAGACACAATCAGTATCCCCGTGCAGCATGTGCACTTGGTGGGGAGAGCTCAGCCAGGAGGAGAGCCCAGCCCAGGGTGATCAGATGAGGCAGAGAGGCGGCTGTGTCCAGCCCAGCCCAGCAAGGATGACGGCAGTGAGGTCAGCGTGGCGAGGGCTGGACACAGATGGGAGATGACAGCCCAGGATCTGGGGCTACAAGGCCTGCTGAATTGACACTGTCCATTTGTGCCCTGTTCCCTGTGCACCTTGGCCCCCCCGACAGCAGAAGAGACAGGCACTGACAGGCCCAGGGAGCCTGCCAGCAATGTATCACTGTCCTGTTAGAGACTCCCCAAGACAGATCCACCTCCCACCGCTGCTTTAACCAGCTCCCTGGTCCTCTGACGGCCCAACCGGCGCTGCACCCAGGTGCTGGGACAGGGAAGAGCTCCCAGCCTCTCCCAGCCGCCCTCCAGGAGTCAGCGGGGATGGAAAATCCTACGCCCAGAACAGAAGCACACGTGTAAGCTGCCCACTGTGACCGGCACCAGATGGACAAGCCCAGCCACTTCAGCATGCCAGGGCTTGTCTGGGCATTTCTAATGTGCCCAAACATGCCAGGAACCAAGCCAGCTCCTGAAAGCAGCCCTGGGATCCAGACTCCCAGCACGTGCACAGCAGGATCCCTCTCCTAGGATTCAGCAGCGGCTGCACCCCACTCCAGAGCAGAACCGGCAGTTGATGGGACGCTCCAGCAATATCCCGCAGCTCTGACTGTGTCCGGATAATGGCCATTGGGCCCATGCGGGGCAAGCCCAGGCCAGTCAATGGAACACCGGGCAGCTCCCTAGTCCTGCCCATTTCAGTTGGGAGCATGAATTGTTCCAAGGAGGCAGCTGGCATCAGTGGGGTGAGTCTGAGTTTTACACGCAGTCCTGGACACTAGAGATGGGGAAGCCCCATTAGCGTATCTGGGGCCTATTTCCTGGGGCGCAGGGCAGGACTGCTCCTTGTCCAGTCCAATTTGAAATAACCCAGTGCTGGGGCTCCCATCCCTTCCCCGAGAAGAGGATTCCCTAGCCTCCTGGGTCGCACTGCTAGGGAAGGGCACCTGATTCCCAGAGAAGGGAGGTGGAGGAAGCCCATCGCGTCTCTCACACTGGAGAAGAAAAGCTACCCTCATATTTAACATTTAGGGCTGGTCCCCACTAAGGCTTAACATCGACTTTAGCGACGTTAAGTCGATATAAACATGTATCCGTCCTCACATGCATGCCATTTGAGTCGATTTAAAGGGACCTCAAAATCGACTTCTGTACTCCTCCCTAACGAGAGGAGTAGCGCTGAAATCGATCTCTCTGGGTCGATTGTGAACTAGTGAGGATGCATGTGACAACTAGCCTCCGACCTTCCACAATGCCCGTTTGCTCCCCAGGGGACCAGCCACCACTCCGAGCAGCTCCGCGGCTCCCCCCCGCCCGCCCAAGCAGTTAGCTCCGCGCTGGCTCCCCCCCGCCCGCCTGAGCAGCTCCTCGGCCCCCCGTGCCCGCCCGAGCAGCTCCGCGCCGTCCCGTCCCCCCATGCCCGGCTGCCCCAAAATGGTGCCTGCTGGGCACTCCTGGAACGGTGGGATATCTACCCACAGTGCAACACTCCCTATGTCGACGCTTGCCACAGTTGTGGGGACAGACACTGCTGACTTGCTGTGCTTAGTGGGGATGCACAAAATCGACTCTATACAGTCTGCTTAAAAAAATCGATTTAAGGGAAATCGACCTACTGCTGTAGTGAAGACATATTAGTGATGTTTCCAGCTGAGCTGATTTAGCACCCCCTGTACCCACCCTGTTCCTATCCAGTCCCCCTCTCTCAACATGCGCCTCCATCTGGATTCATGCACAGCAGATTGCGGTGATGGGTATGGGCGGCCTGCTAAGGCATGCAGGGCTTCTGAAAACAGGTCTCAGAGCTGGGTTCAGGGCCGTCCTCCAATGTCAAAGCAACAAGGAGCCACTCAGCGGAACGAACAGGCAGCTTATTTCAACAGACAACAGAAATGGCTTTTCTAGCGACGTGCATTCAGCCTGTGGAACTCACTGCTGCAGGATACAGTCCAAGCAAAGAGCGCGGCACAATTCAAAGGATTAGGCATTGTTATGAATGAGAATAGTGTCTCAGTCTAGCTAGTGCACGCAGCCCTGGAGTAGCTGCAGTTATACCTAAAAAAAAAAATCACTGGGGCTCTCAGCTTCCAAGCACACGTATCACTTATCACCAGCTGGGGGCTTATGGAAGTAATCCCCTATAACTGAGAAAACACAAACAACTGTCTTCTAGGGGAAATGCCTTTCTCTGAACTATTAGGTATCAGCTACTGCCAGAGACAGGACACTGGGCTAGGACGCGCACAAGTTTGATCTGGTGCAGCAGGAAATGGATTATATTATTATTATTTTATTATTCTTTGAGAGGCAGCTAGACCAAATTCAGGGTCCCATCAGGTGCTGTACAAACACATAGCAAGAAGCAGTCACCGTGAAGCGCACACTGTATGGAATATAGGTGTACACCTATAGAAGTAGGCACTGGAAAACACAACTAGGAGGACTTGATGTGTTTCATCATTGCAGGGGCACTGGATTAAATAACTCCTGTGCCTGTTCAGTCCAGGAAGGGCCAGGGACAGGTTACCTGGCTAGAGGGACCTCTGGGCTTTCAAAGTAAAGGGGACCAGATGGATCTCTGGACCATTCCAGGCTGGGCAGTCCTAAGTTTCTAAGAAGGCAGAGAGAAAGAGGAAAAGAAAGTGGCTAGGAAGTGGGAAATGTCAGCGATGCCTCCGTCAGTGCTGCACCGGCAAGCAGGCAGCCTCTTAATTATTGATACTGCTTAGAAATAAATGCCAGCACAGAGAGGAGAGAGCTGCTTCCAGCTCCGGTGCTTTAAAGGTCAATCAGTTTTGCATCTCTTTCCCCTCGTCTTCCTAAAACTCAGTGATATTTGAGTTGATGGATTATCTTCCATGTGCAGCCTCTGTCTGCACCTGTCTGAGTCCCCAAAGGGATAGTGGGGGAGGAGGGGCGGCGCAGGAGGGAGTGAAGGAACGGGCACCGAAATGTGGGACAAATGAGCCAACAAGGAAACAACAAAATTAGTGGAGCAGCAAATTCCAAGCCGAGTGGAAATAATTCCTCTCCATGTGAAGATAAGGTCCATGTCATCTCTGATTTGCTCCCCTCTTCCTGGCCAGTGTCTGGGGTCCAGAGCTGGAAGTGTCTGCTGAAAAGCAGGAAAGAGATGAGAGAAATCAAGAGAGCACGGAGGGTTGGGGGATTATAAAGTGACCTGGCAGTCTTTGCCAGAGTACCAAAATAATGACGAGATAACTGGCGCTGTGGATGAGGGGAAAGCAGTGGACATGTTATTCCTTGACTTTAGCAAAGCTTCTGATACAGTCTCCCAGAGTATTCTTGCCAGCAAGTTAAAGAAGTATGGGCTGGATGAATGGACTATAAGGTGGATAGAAAGCTGGCTGGATCGTCGGGCTCAATGAGTAGTGATCAATGGCTCCATGCCTAGTTGGCAGCCAGTATCAAGTGGAGTGCCCCAAGGGTTGGCCCTGGGCAATATCTTCATCAGTGATCTGGAGGATGACGTGGACTGCACCCTCAGCAAGTTTTCAGATGACACTAAACTGGGAGGAGTGGTAGATATGCTGGAGGGTAGGGATAGGATACAGAGGGACCTAGGCAGATTAGAGGACTGGGCCAAAAGAAAGCTGATGAGGTTCAACAAGGAGAAGTGCAGAGTCCTGCACTTACAACAGAAGAATCCCATGCACTGCTACAGACTAGGGACCGAATGGCTAGGCAGCAGTTCTGCAGAAAAGGACCTAGGGGTTACAGAGGACGAGAAGCTGGATATGAGTCAACAGTGTGCCCTTGCTACCAAGAAGGCTAATGGCATTTTGGGTTGTATAAGTAGGGGCACTGCCAGCAGATTGAGGGACGTGATTGTTCCCCTCTATTCGACACTGGTGAGGTCTCATCTGGAGTACTGTGTCCAGTTTTGGGGCCCACAGCACAAGAAGGATGTGGAAAAATGGGAAAGAGTCCGGCGGAGGGCAACAAAAACGATTAGGGGGCTGGAGCACATGACTTAAGAGGAGAAGCTGAAGGAACTGGGATTGTTTAGTCTACAGAAGAGAAGACCGAGGGGAAGTTTGATAGCTGCTTTCAACTACCTGAAAGGGGGTTCTAAAGAGGATGGATCTAGACTGTTCTCAGTGGTTCCAGATGACAGAACAAGGAGTAATGAACTGGTCCACATACACCCGGGCACACTGCTTAGTTCAATTGGTGCAGCAACGTTGGGTGGACACGGCTCCTTAGTTCAATTTAGCCTAAATGGGCAAACATCCCACTACAGCTAAATTGACAGGAGGAGGTGCTTTTAAACTGAGGTAAGTCCCCAACCCGAGATTGGTAAATCAATACACCGTGTGGAAACCATCCTGGCATCATTACAATGCTGGAGGTATAAGAGAGGGAGCCAGGGCTCCCCGGTGTACATGTGTGAGACTGTCATGTGAGCCCATGTGCATGTGTCCAAGCATAGGAGAGGGTACTTGTGTGTGCATGAGCAGGTGACACTATGTGTATGTACAGGCATGAGTCAATGTGAAAGTGTGCATGGGCATGTGAAAGACTGAAGGAGAGTGTATATGTGTGCAAGAGTCCGTGCAATTGTTCAGCTGTCTGAGTGTGAAAGTCCTAGTGTGCAGGTGCATGTGTGAAGACCCGTGGTGGGTTAGATAGCACAGCCACAGCTGCCTTAAAGCCCAATACACAGACTGCTCCATGAGTGCCCATAGGTGGAGCTGCCTGTCCAAGCGTGTAGCATTCACAGGCTTGTGTCTAAGTCTCTCGCTAGACAGTTCTCTTCCTCTCAGCGCTGTGGTACCTAAGTGCCTGCATGATATGCATGGTCATGTGAGTTGGCGTGTAAGAGCAGGCGTGCGAGCACATCTGCACATGTGTGTGCAAATCCCCACATGTAGGGGAATCCTTCTCCGTGTGCCGGTCTCCCTCAGCCCTTCTCGAGCAGCAGTGCTTGCCCAGAATTCATGACCAAGCTCCTCCATGTTAAATCGAGCTGCTCCACCAGGCTCTCCCTCCCGCCCCACTCAGCAGCTGCTGAGTAGGCCATGCTAGCCAGGCCTGAACAGCTTGCTGCAAAGCCAGCCGGGGCCCAGTCCTGGGAAGGAGGGGGTCCCCCAGCTGCCACACTTGGCTGAGAGCCCAGAAAATTCACATTGGAGTCCACACAGCAAGGGTGCCATCAGCCTTCTGTGGATGGGGGGCCAGGGAGGCTCTCAGAGAAGAAGGGCTGGGGAGGGGCTGAGTTGCAGTGACAGCCACCCCTTCCTCAGGCCTGCAGTGGGAATCCAGGGCATACACACTCCCCTCCTGATCCCTGCATGAAGCTCCAGAAGGAGAAGCAAGCAGCCCTGCCAGAGTCCCCAGTGCACCAGAGGGGAAATGCCTCCCCATGGAGAGACCCCTTTGACCGGCAGGGAAGCTCTGTTCCCCTGCTTAAGTATCAGCCCCTGGTCATACCCCACAAAGTGCTTTTCTGGATGTGGAGTCAGCGTCTCCACTGGGAAAGGTGCCCACAGCTGCAGACCCCACCCTTCGCCCACCCACCCACTCTGATAGCTGGAGCCTTTGTCTGAGATCATGCGCATGGCTGGGGGGTTCTCTGGAGTTCCTTAAGAACCTCTCTCCTAGCTGCAAGCAGGATCTGCCCAGATGTTGGCAGGTCTCCCTCCTCCAAGCTATCCTGGCTCCTGGTTGTGTTGAGGCTCTTTGTCCTGATTTCTCAGGGCTCCCCTGTACTCTCAGACTCCCACCTCTTCCACGGATCAGGGCCCAGACCTGGAGAACACCACTCTGGTCCTGTCCTTGGAGGAAGTCTTGGGCACTGTGTCACGGAGTACCTGGGGCGATGGTCTGGAACTTGCTCCCTATGAAGCCAGATAGGACTCCGAGGGAAAACGTCCTCTCTCCATACACAGCCTGTCTCCAAGGCTAGGAGCTTTAGAAGTCCCCGTTTACACCTTCCTGGGTCTGACCTCGGAGCATTCAGCACCTTCTGCCCCTCCATGTGCATCCCCCAACGAGCCCGCCTGGGTGGGGTCCTGAGGGAGCCCATGGATTCTGCACCCCAAATCCACAGTCGAACGTGACTCTCAGCCACCCAGTAAAACAGAAGGTTATTCGATCACCGGTACCTGGTCTAGCACAGACCATACAGCAAGCGTGACCCCTCAGCTGGATCCATTTTGGGGGCCAGAGAGCTAGGCCAGCTTGCCTGGAGCGTCTTACCTCTTCCCTCCCTGACTCCAGCTAGCTTCTGACCCCAAACTCAAAGTCACTCTCTCCAGGCGCCCCCCCCCCCCCCCCCCCCGTTAAGCCAGTCAGGTGACCTCCCTCCGCCACTTGGAGTCAGATTACAGCTTCAGGTATGGACACCTGCAGAGAGGCTCTGCTTTGCATCAGCTACACATCCTTATCCCTTCACACAGACGCTCAAGAAATGCATAGGGGAAACCGAGGCACACACACAGTATTCCTACTCCGTCACACACTGCTTTATGGATTAGTCCACAGGGATGGACTTTTGGTGGGGAGGTTTCCTGGAGACTTGGCCTAATGTCTGGGGATCACACCTCCCAGCTGCCTAAGAGTCAGCCCAGAGGCCACACTGAGAACCTCATCTGCATGGCAGTGCGGGTTCCAGATGCTACCGGTCAGATGCAGCCTTGAAGACATGCGGAGGGACTTTGTCTCGCAGAGTTCCTGGAGGGTTGCCACTATTTAAACTCATCCCACAAGACAAGACAAGGACGGGCCCTCAGTCGGACGCTGCCTCTGACTTGCCCTGGAGAGAGATGTTGCCTCCTCTGTGGAAGTTCCCCCTGCAGCTCCCGCTGTGAAATCCCACCTACTCTTCCTCTGTTGCCCTGGGAGCTTCCACCCCTGTCCCTCTGATTGCTCACTAAGTGCATCACTAAGCCTCACTAAGGCTCTCCTACCCCCTGCTCTCCTTGCACAGTCCTTCCTCCATCTGGCTGCCTGTCTTGGCTAGAGGTGGATGGCGGGAGTGGCGCAGAAGGCACCTCATCCCTACACATTGCTGCTCAGCAGTGACAGGAAGGAGGAATCTATAACCCCCTGTCTGATGGGCGAGGGGTTATGTGAGCTGGGCCTCCTCCCACCTGCTCGTTTGCAAGGGAACCTGTGGGCTAGGAGCAGGACATTTCACCCGGGCAGCCCCCTTGAGGTGGAGGTGGCTCATCAGAACGCCGATGTTCCAGCCCCTCTGAGCCAAGTGCCTGTCTCCAGCCTGGTCCTCACAGGGCCCAGCAGCGCCCTGTCAGAACGAGGAATCCCAGAGTTGGACTAGCTTGGCCATCGTGGTTCAGCCTGGCACTGCGCCCACTCCCTGGGTCACCCACAGAACTCCCTCTGGCCGGAGAAGGGGCAGGGGCAGGAGTGGGGAATGGGATGAAGGTTATGTCCCAGGGCCTCACTAGTGCTGGTTTCTTGCTGGCCAGGCAGTGGTGTTGGTGGTTCCCTTTATAAGGGCACTGGGAAGGGACGGGGAGGTCCAGGAATCACTATGTGTGAGAGATGGAGAATTTGGACACTCCACAGTGCCTAACAGGCGCCTCCTCCAATTACCGCCCCTCCCCCTGAGATTTGTGGAACAGAGACACTCCTGTCCATGGCTCCCATACAGCGCGGTTGCTAAGCAGCATGGCTCACATGACCGGCCTTTGTCAGTGTGATAGGGACTGGTTGGTGCCCGGAGGAGGGGGATTTCCTGGGAATGTGCTCTCAGCTGTGGGGATAAGCAGGAGCACCTGCCCCTCCCCCTCATGTCTCTCTGTCTCCGTTCAGCTACACAATGTGTCTGAGGTATCTGGCCAAAGTCCTGCCTGCACCACACACTGGAACCGTGCTCTAACCCGGTCCCTTGACTCAGCTGCATTTGCTGTGCAGGCGGGCAGAGAGAAACAGGGGCAGGGCCAATTCACCTGTGAGGTATCATGATATCACACCACATGGCAATGTGCCCCGGTGCACGCTGGGGAGTGCGTGGACACTAGAGGTCAGCCCCAAGCTCCATGTGTAACCCCGTGCGGAGACCTGCCCTTCCTTACACCTAACTGGCACGTGCCTGGCTCATCACACCCATGAAGTCCTACTGAACTGAGAGGAGCAGATGTGTGCAGAGTGGATGGGAGCAACTAGTCAGCCAGAGACACTGGTGTGGGCCAGTGCCTCTATTTCTGTTGTACGTATCCTGATTGTTTCTGGGCTCACCTAATTCCCCGCTTACTAGGGGTAGCGTTACACTACAGGATTATAGCGCGTTTACCTATTGCGCTATATGGGACGTGCTATAACCTTACCTGACCCCAGACCATCCCCTTCCTGGTGCCTCCCACTCTCCAAAACCAGCACTGACACTTGACTTGTGGCCAAGCCAGCACTGCACGTCTAAGTCACATGATGAAGTGTCCCTCCCTATCACCCTTATGGGCCAGGGAAGAGCTAATCTGTAGGAGCCCAATCCCATAGCCCTCAAAGGCATGCAGGGGACTGGGACTCAGGAAACCTGGATTCTAGTCCCTACTCTGCCACCAGCTTGCTAAGTGACCCGTGCCTCAGTTTACTCCCCTGTGAAATGGGAGTTAATAATACTGGCCTCCTTTGCAAAGCGCTTTGCGATCTACTACCGTAATGAGAAGCACTGTTAGGTCTTAGTATTAACATTGAAGGCCCTGGGGTACAGATCACAGGGTTAGCGGCTGCTGCTACTAGGGGACTTGCTGCAGCCCCCAGACTGGGTGCTGGCTGACAGCTCAGGTCCCACCCTGTCCCTGGCTCCTTGCATATGTAGAGTCTCCCTTCCCTCCTCATCACTTCCCTAGGCACAATGCGGTGAGATGGGAGCAAAGCAGAGACTCAAGGCTGCCACCTGCTGACAGGTCTCAGTGTCTATATGGCAGCGCAGAAGAACCAGGGGAGAAGTGGTGTGTGCCAGATGATGCGCTCATCACACAGCAGTGCTCCACAGGAACCAGCAGTGCCCTGACAATATCTGGTGAACATGGGCCATGCTCAGCCCTGCTCTCCCCAGACCCTGCACGCAGCACAGTCTTGGAAATGCTGCAGCACCTGCTGGGTATAAGCGAGCCAGACAGAGCTGCGGGGCCAGCCCAGCCAATCACACCTGCTTCCTCTACGCCCCTGCCAGCCAGCAGGTTTGCACAGGGGAAGGCTGGGGAGAGCTCCGGGGATGGCTCAGGGCTTTCAGCATCAAGTCTCCTCACCCCTGCTGTAATACTTAAACTGGGGGCTGCACAAGTTATTCGGGGGGAGGGGGTGTGAAAGAGAGAGGAAGCGCACTGCTGGCCCATAGCTGGTGTGTCCATCATTTACTGGCGAATCAGACTTACCTCCTGGACAAGACTTCAAGGACCACACTCCTGTCTGCCCTGCATGGAGGTTAAAAAGCCAATGGACCTGGGGCAGAGCTGGCTCTGCAGCATCCCCTTGTGGCCCATCATGGTACTACTCACCCTACCTCAGTTTCCCTCCAGACCATCAATGGCTGGCAGTCACCTCCAACAGGGCTCGGAGCTGTGGGGACTGAGCCTTTAGCTAAGTCAGACCAAAATTCCATCTCCTCTGTGGTATCAGGGTTCCCAAACACTCAAAGACAGGTCACCTGTCCCGGTCCATGACTGGGTCCAGCTCTTCTACCAAGGGTCTGTCTTTGCTGGTTAACACTCACCTGGATTCTCTGCATCAGGCCTCCCTTCCCTCAGGGAGGCTCTGGCAGCCAGCAGTCTGTCTTCAGTTCCTGGGCCCCCCCACCAGGCTGCTCTGCCAGAGCAAAAGCGAGAGCTCTGCTGCTCCTGGACATGGCACACCAGCTGGGGAGGGTTCTGTGTTACTACAGAGAATTCTTCCCCAGGTGTCTGCCTGGTGGATCTTGCCCACATACTCAGGGTCTAACTGATCACCATTTTGGGGGTCGGGAAGGAATTTTCCACAGGCTCAGATTGACAGAGACCCTGGGTTTTTTTGCTTTCCTCTGGCATAGGGCATGGGTCACTTGCAGGTTTAAACTAGTGTAAATGGTGAATCCTCTGTAACTTGAAGTCTTTAAACCATGATTTGAGGACGTCAGTAACTCAGCCAGAGGTTAGTGGTCTATTTCAGGAGTGCAATGTGCAGGTGGTCAGACTAGATTTACAGTGGTTCTCAAACTTTTTGTAGTGGTGACCCCTTTCCCACACCGGGCCTCTGAGCGCGCCCCCCCGCAGGGGTCAGATGGGGGGGGGAGCATGCCTGCAGCCCACTGTGGCAGGGGCTGGGGGGTTCCAGCAGCCCCCCGAGGCCAGTGAGGGGGGATTCCAGCAGCCCCACGGAGGCGCTGGCATTCCACCGCGGCAGGGGCTGGACTCACGGGGGGCGCCGGAAGCCGACCTCTGCAGGGGCCGGGGCCAGGTCGGGCACGTGGCAGTGCCGGCAGCCCACCGCAGCAGGAGCCAGGGCCCGGACTGGGCTCGCAGGGCCGCCAGCAGCCCACCGCAGTGGGAGCTGGGACCAGGCTCACGGGGCCACCAGCAGCCCGCCGCGGCAGGAGCCACGGCTGGGACTGGCCTTATGGGGGTTCCGGCAGCCCGCTGTGGCAGGGGCATGGGCTGCCTGCAGCAGCAGGGTCCGGATGGCAGCGGCACTGTTTGGGGCTGGCTGCTGGCAGCAGGGGCTCACGACCCCCACAGAACTGGCTCGCGACCCCCAGAGGGGTCCCGACCCCCACTTTGAGAACCAATGGACTAGATGATCACAATGGTCCCTTCTGACCTTAGAGTCTATGAGTCGGCTGTATTTTAAAGAAGCATTTGAAGCTGGGGCACATGACTTCTGAGGACAGGCTGAGGGAACTGGGCTTATTTAATCTGCGGAAGGGAAGAATGAAGGAGGATTTGATAGCAGCCTTCAACTACCTGAAAGGGGATTCCAAGAAGGATGGAGCTCAGCTGCTCTCAGTGGTGGCAGATGACAGAACAAGAAGCAGTGGTCTCAAGTTGCAGTGGGAGAGGTCTAGGTTGGATATTAGGAAAAACTATTTCACTAGGAGGGTGGTAAAGCACTGGAGTGGGTTACCTAGGAAGGTGGTGGAATCTCCATCCCTAGAGGTTTTTAAGGCCCAGCTTGACAAAGCCCTGGCTGGGATGATTTGGTTGGGGTTGGTCCTGCTTTGAGAAGGGGATTGGACTAGATGACCTTCTGAGTCCCTTCCAGCCCTGATATTCTATAGGATTTGCTCTTCTTCCTAACCAGCACCTAGTTGAGCTGAGCTGGGCTCTCCTCTTATCACCATCCTCCAAGCCTGACACCCACTACTGGGGTAGCAGTGTAGGAGTTGAACTTCATAATTGTACTAATTGTTATAGGAATTGATGTAAACTTTCATTTCATTCTATAACAGAAAGGAATGTCTGTCTGTCTGAAACTGTGTGATGTTCTCAGTATGCATTACAATTAGGACCTGTTATGAAGTTTAGTTAGTAAAAGACAGGATTTTGTATTGTCTATGATAAATAGATTAGAGAAATGTTAAGGGCCTGAAGCCCCCAATGTAAATTGCTTTAGTTATAAGATTTAGCAAGGCTTGATTTACAATGTATTCTGCTGAATATAAAATACTGCTGTCTGTATACCTTTGAAGGTTTCTGTAAGAGATTGTATGATTGTGTGTGTGAAAGAGGAATGCTTGCATCAGGAAGAGATAGGTATGAAGCCATCACAAATATCCAGATAGTCAAGAAAAGTGAGAGACTTGAAAAGACCAGGAGACAATTAGACAACATCCATTGATTGTATTGGATGCTAAACATATTAAGCAGCATTGACGGGCCTCAGAGGTAAGCAGGCACCCCCAAAGATGAGACAACAAATAGAAGATAATGATGGGAAGCCCAACAATAACCATCAAAGGATGACAGTGGGGGAAACCCCAAGATTAACACCACTTAAGAGCTAATGATTACAGGATGACATTGCAAAATGCATGGACTCAAATTGAAATTTACAAGTATAAAGCTTGAGTGTTTTGCCATGAAACTCTGAGTTCAGTCCTGCAAAGCCTTGGAGCATCAGATCATGATCAACAAAGCCCCCAGCTTCTTACTAATGCTCAATCTAACTGGCCATTAGATTGACTCGAGCGACAACAAGACTGGTAACTATGAACATCAACTGGCAGGACTGTGTGCATAATGTGTGTGTGTGACTGAAATGCATAGCTAAATGATATATTCTTAATAAAGTAAGGTGTATTGCCTTCCTCTTATAAAAGATCCCAGGTGGTTTGTATAGCATAACAGCGGGGCAGGGCTGACTGAGCCCAATAGGGTCCAGTTCACCTGTTCTTGGTCAGTGTGGGGGTTGTACCCCTCATCAGAGGACCTTGTGGTCAGAAGAGGGGTTTTCCCTCTCCCTCACAGGCTGAGCAGTGAAGCTGGGTGCTCAGCTGTGACAGTGCAAACAGTGATTGTGTGATGCTTTGGAATCCTGTGGGGGCACAGGTGCTTTGTGAAGGTTAAATCTATGGTTGCTGATGCTGGAGTTAGCAGGGGCCAGCACAGTTCAGGTCTATGTTGGAGAGACCCAGGGCTAGCTGTGCCTTCCAGTGAGGACAGCAGAATGTCTGGGGCAGCTGATAGCTTAGCATCTGTTAATTCTAGGACTGAGATTGCTTGGATCCCAGTGAGAGGAAGGAGCCTCCAGCCAGACACAAATTGCTGAGAATCGTCCTGTTCATTTCACCTGTGATTGAAGCCCTGCCGGGCCCAAAGAGAGCAGGGTACATAGAACAGAGTAAGTGACTGGCCGTGCCCCACCCAGTGACTCAGTTGCCACCAACTGTAAGTACTTCCCTGGCAAACAGAGCAGTGTGTAAACACTGAGCAGGGAGAGGAGAGGGACGCGGAGTCCCCCCAGAGCAGCTTGGCTCACCATGCATGCAGAGGAAGCAACCAGAGCAAGGTCTCCTGGGGCAGGTCAGTAGGGGCAGAGTTTTGTCACAGGAAAGCAGCTGGGTGGGGGATGATTTTTGGAGGGAATTTCAGGCTGGTTAAGATTCCAGGCTAACAGCCCTTAACTCGGAGCCTCTGTTTAGCTACAGAACAGGTGCAGGCAAGGCCAGCTCCCCCCCCCCCCCACTGCCCCCCAAATCTGCCTCCTTCCTACCCCAAAGGGGACACTTCTAGGGGAGCGAGGGTAACTCAGTCTCCATGTCCCAATCAGTTCATGGCCACTCTGCTTAGACTACTGAGGGGGGCTGTTATGGGGGTAAGGCCTGTGATGCAGACAGTTGGCCATTGGGGAACTGCACTGAGGCCAACCAAACTCATTGTATATAGGGGGGCCACCAAACAGCTGTCAGACGCGGTCAACTATTGGTCACTGTTGATCTGAGACAGCCCCTCTCCAGTTACTTTCAATTAGTTTCATGCTAGCCCCCCCCCCCCCAGGTAGTAGATCAGACTGTGACCCCCTCCAGTCCAGTCTTCATCTCTGGTGGCAGCCATTGTTGGATGCTTCAGCCCCTCTGAACTGTGTGATACTGTCCCACAGGGAGCATTTTCTTCCTGACCCCAGCAAGATTCTGCCATCCTGATACACGGGGAGGTCAGGAGAGCAAGTGTGGAGAGGGGAATTCCCAATAAGGGGCACAGGGAAACTCTTTGAGGCCAGTATGGCCTGTCCTGCTTCCTGGGGCCTCCCACCAGTGGGTTCAGCCGGGTGGGCCGCTCTGCCCCCGCTCGCAGATACACAGTTTGTCTGGTCTCTTTCCCTGCCCAGAGTGGAGTGTGCGGGCAGGGAGCAGACAGAGCATGGCCCAGGGGAGCGCAGCCGTTGTCACTTTCCCTGCGCAGACCCAGCCTCCTCCCTGCGACTTGCTGGCACTTGCCTCCCCGGCTCAGGGGGGCGATTCTACAGTGTTGCTTGGACACGTCGGGCGGAAAACAGCCTGGGTTTGTTTGGAGGAGCCTGAATCTTAATATTGATACAAGGAGAGTCAGAGGCGTAATGAACTCATGTGACTGGGCTGGAGGGGACTGGTGTGACTGGAAGGATGGGGGGAGGGAACTCCCAGGGGGGACAGGAGCTCTGGGTTTGAATCTTAGCATAAGATGAGTGGACTCTGGTGTCCCTCTCTTTCTAGTCTGTGCTAGTGTCCAACACAAAACCACCACACAGTTTGGCATGATTGATATCCAGAACTAGAGTATCGGCGGGTACTGGACATGGGCAGAGCTGTGTGTGGGGAGCCCAGGGCTGGGATTGTGGGGGAAGGGAGGGGTGGGCTACAGTTCAGGGGTTTGGGCATGGGCAGGGCTGCATGAGTAAGGTTGACTCTGCCTGGCTCTGGTTCTTGTTGTGTCTCTCACTTTCCTAAGCTCTAAATACACTCCCGTCACAAAAATACCAGAGCGAGGGAACAGATTTAAACGTGTGTGACACACACAGGGGAGCTGCTCTGTGGATCCATCATTTGGCAAAATACACCATCAAAAGGGCCTTCTATTCAACCCCCCCAAGCGTGTATGTGGAATAGACCAGGAGGGGTCACTGAGTGGAAATGGGAAATAAGTCCAATGCCAGTGGGGACACTGTGATCCTAGGGTGCCTCCAAATATCCCAGGACTAACTCCTTGGGCAGCTCACTGCAGAAAGCAGCCCAGCCAGAGGCGCCCCAGAATCCATTCCAGCAGGGGCAGAAATCCAGTTCTGGTTTCTCTCTCCTCACTGGCTGGGATCTGCAGCCAGGGTCCAGTCCGGAGGAGTGGGGAGATGGAAATCCAGAACCGGGCTCTTCCCCACCTCATTCTGTGCTGGAGTCCGGATGCTGACCAAGTCTCTAGTAACACCATCTGATCTCCATGCATCTGCCTGCCCTGGGGCACCCCAGGGAGCTCCCAATGGGGAGACCTGAGCTGGGCAGATGATGTGGGTTCCCTTTGATGCTCCAGTCATGGGCAGTGCTGGGATCTGCAGCTGCTGCCATGGGATCCCTGCTGGTCTCTCTCTCCTTTCAGGCCCGGGGGTGCTGGAGGAGCTGCTGACCTATGATGATCTTTTCCTGGAGTATTTCAATGCCTTCCTGGTTCTGCCTGTGAGTCCCAACACCTCCTTCCACCTGCTCTCATTGCCTGGGATCTGCCTCCACTCACCTCACGGGATGGATTCTCCTCCCACTTATCCCCGTGTGACTGCAGCCATTCCCTTGGGGTTTTTCCTGATTTACACCAGTGCCCATGAGAGAAGAGCCCGGCTACTAGTCTGAGAAGTGCACGAGCAGATTGACTCTGAAGGAAGCCTTCTCAGTGACTCCTAGCAAGTGGGGCTTTGTAGGGGGCAGGGTCCTGATGGAGGAGAGGTAAGAGGCAGTAGCATGGCACCTGCAGGGGCACCTGCAGGGGATGGCCAGTGGCTGGGAGGCCGGGCTGCGGATACGAGTGACCCCCGACCTGGGAGCATCGCAAGGCCTTGGCAGGAAATCTTCCATAGCACACACCCAATTAGCGCCCATCTTCTTGGGGAGGGTCTGATGTGGACATGTGACCACTGGAAACTGGGCTACACCTCTAATGTCACACAGAGCCTATTACATTCACTACTGAGCTGGGCCCCCAGGGTCATCCCTGTGGCAGCCCCTTCCCTTAGACCAGGGGTGGGCAAACTATGGCCTGTGGGACAAATCCGGCTCACAAGCTTCTGCTGGGAAGTGAGGTCTGGGGCTGCTCCACACGGCTTCTGGAAACAGCTGTATGGCCCCGCTCCAGCACTCCAGGTGGGGTGCAGTGTTGGGGGTTGCACCACACAGCTCCCTCCAGCTCTACGTACTCCAACGGCCTCCTCTGGAGCTCCAATGGGAGTTGTGGGGGTGGTGCCTGCAGACGGGGCAACGTGCAGAGCTGCCTGGCCGCACCTCTGCCTAGGAGCCATAGAAAGGGACATGCTTCTGGGAGCTGCGTCAGATAAGTGCCTCTTGGAGTCGGCACCCCTGAGCATCCCCCCCTGCCCCAACCCCCTGCCCCAATTCTGATCCCCCTCCCCCTCCCCCTCTCCAAAATCCTCGATCCCAACCCAGAGCACCCTCCTGCCCCCCAAACCCCTCATCCCCAGAACCTGAACCTCACGGCCAGAGCCCTCACCTCTCCCACACCCTCCTCCCCCATCCCAGCATGGAGCCCCCTTCCACACCCTGAACTCATTTCTGGCCTCACCCTGGAGCCCACACCTCCAACCAGAGCCCTCATTCCCCACCCCAGGGGTGAGGGACACTGGCAGAGCTGTTTGTGGGGAGCCCAGGGCTGGGGTAGCCGGGGTTGCCAGTCAGAAATGAGCAGGGAAGGGGGGGTGTCTCTGCTTCTCTTCAGCACTGAGCCTGCTGCCCCTGCACTCAGTTTGATGGAGCCCTCTGGGACCTCTCAGTCCCCAGCACCATATCTAGCTCCAGGCTGACGGGGGGACTTTGCCTTTGGTCTAGGCCTTTCCTTTGAGACTGCGCTACGACCGGCTCAGGGGGCAGCTGCAGGAGCTGGACGGCTTCCTCCCATTGTCTCCCAGCCAGACGGGGGCCAAGCCAAGCTCTCCTCACTATGGAGCCACTGACGCCGAAAGGGAAAGGATCCTGGGCTGGCTGAGGAGGGAGCGCTTACCCCCTTTCCAGAGGTGAGTGTGGATGTGCGTGCCCACTGCTGCCCTCTGCAGGATGAGATCAGAGCTGCTCCCCTGTGTGTCATAGGCCTCATAGTGCTGAGAGGTAACAGACTTTCCCTTAGCTATGGGTGGGGGCTGATGCTGTGGGGGTGGGGGTTCCACCCCTGTGTGACCGGGTGTGTGGTAGTCCCCTGGCTTGGAACTCTCGCCAGTGTAGCCAGGGAGGTTGATGTGAACTCGGGGAGATTGTCTAGCAGTCCGGGGCCTGGGGCAGGGGTGGCAGTGCAGCCTGCGGGGCAGGGCGAAGTAAAAGGGTGAGAGAGCAGTGAATGAAATGGGAACCAGAGCACTCCATGGTGAGGGCCAAAGCGAGTGCAGCAGTCCCTGCTGGGGGAAGGCCAGGGCAGGAAGGTACCAACTTGGGAGGGAAACTGCTATGAAAATTTTACTTAACCCACTTTTGAGTGAGCTGGTGAAGGGCAGATGGTAACGTCCTGACGAAATCCTCACCCTGGACCTGCAGACCCCCCCCCCCCAGCTATCCAAGCCCTGGGCTCCCCACACACAGCTGTTCCCATGCCCCTCACCCCTGACCTGCAGCCCCCTCCCCCACTATCCCAGCCCTGGACTCCCCATACACAGCTCTGCCCATGCTCCTCCCCCCTGATCTGCAGCCCCCTCCCCTCACTATCCCAGACCTGGGCTTTCTGCCCAGAAGAATCTCTGGGTTGGTTTTGCTCCCTTGCAGTGGTGCGTTTGATGATTGTGGGTCCTGGGTGTGGCATAGGACCATTGCTCAGTCCCTGTTTATTGAGGGTCATTGATGGCAGTGTCACTGATTGACTGTCTGGTGCTAGGACGGCCCTTTACCTGGAGTACAAGCTGGCAAAGCTGCTGATTCGTCCCCTGGATGAAGGCTACCCAGTGAGCCGGCATGAGATTCGTGGGTACAGCCGTCAGTCTGACAGCACCGCCGTCTCCAGCATCCCCAGTCACCCATCAACGGCTGGGCTTCCAAGCGGGGTCCCCAGCCTCAGGCTGTGGAGGCCTCCTAGTCAGACCCACAGCACCCCAGCCCGCCTAGGTGAGTCGCCCAGGCCTCTCCAGGAGCAGCCTCCTGTCCCCAAGCTAAGGAGAGAGGCTCCCTACAGCGACCCTCCTCCCTGTGCTAGGCAGGGAATACGGAAAGGCCCGCAAGGGTACATCTACCCTGCTGTAAAAGACCACCGGGCAGGCTGCTGGGTCAGCTGGCTCAGGCTGCAGGGCTATAAAATTGGTGTCAACATTCGGCTCAGGCTGGATCCTGGGCTCTGAGACCCCATGACTGGGGAGGGTCCCGAAGCCGGGCTCCTGCCCGAGCCCACATGTCCACACTGCTATTTTTAGCCCCGCGAGCCCAGGTCAGTTGAGCTGGGCTCTGAGACTTGGCACCACAGATGTTGTATGGCAGCGTAGACGTACCCTAAAAGCCACCGGTGCCTGCCCTCACCAACCCCGAATGGCTCCACCGGCCTGCTGCTCTCCCCGGGCTGGCCAAGACCCAGGGCACTGCTGAGACGCAAACAGAACTAAGGGACTGTGGTCCTACCTGGGGATCTTGTTCAAACATTGCTCAGGTAGTTTAAAGACCAGCCTAGAGCAGGCCTGCCCCACAGAACAGCGAGCAGGGCCTCCTATGTGACACAGAAGGACAAGCATGCCCTGCTCCCACCACTTCTATGCCCTGCACAATCACCCTCCTTGGTCACAGCTTGGCTGCAGCTGATCTCGCAGAACTTGTCTTTCTCTCTTCCTCCCCCCACTCCCTCTGGTCATCTAGCACCGGCCTCCTCTCCCTTTCTCAGCGCAGCCTGGCCGTTCTCGGTGCGAGAGCCTCCTCCTCTGCAGCGCTGGCTGCCCCATCAGCTCTTCATCTCCCCCGAGAGTGTCTTTCAGCTGCCCCGTTCTGTTAGCACTCCCCTGGCTTGCTGTCCCACTCCTGGGAAGCCGATGATCTCACTACATCTGTCTGCCTACCCCATTGTGCTTGCCCATAGCCCCCCAAACTCCTCCCTGAGCCAGCATGGAGACTCCCACCACCAACAGCCGCTTGTCCTTGGGCATTTCCCCTTTGACTCTCTGCCCTGCAGGCTGCTTCTCCAGCATCCCTGGCCAGCTGCCCTGGGGGAGCTCTGTGATGTTCCCAGCTTCCGTGAGTCTGGGGCAATCTCCCTTTGCAGAGGGGCTGAGCAGGCTGCAGTTCCGAAGCCTCCTGCCAGACTCCGGCACGGGAGTGCCAACGGTGAGATTGCTGCAGCTTGGAGAGGGGTGGACGGAGGCTCTGCCAGATACAGCCTCTTGCTTTTGGCTGAAAACCCCTTTGAGTGATGAGCCCTTGGTTTGCCCTGGGCTCTAGTTCAGAGTGCCCCACACCAAGGGCTCTGCCCAGTCACAGGTGGGAAGGCAGAGCTGCTTGTTATTCTTGGATACATTCACCATTGACCATCAGAGCATAAGTCTGTATTCAACCTGCTATCAGCTCCTCCCTCCCCAGGCTCTGAGCTTCCCAGTGCTTGGATAGGAGGCACACAAGGGAAGTATAGGTGCTGCAGCCAATGTGAGATTCAGTAGGGCAGCTCTTCTCTGCCAGCCAGCACTGACCCCAGTGTGCGGCTAGGAGGGGCAGGGCTGCAGGAGGTACCAGCTTTCAGATGAGATGTAAAACGGAGGCCCTGCCCACTCAGAGTCATTAAAGATCCCAGGCAGTTTTTGTGGGTGTCCGGGGATTAGCTCTGATGTCTGGACCACGTTGCAATAGGGACAACTAAATTCTAACTCCCTAAGTGCCCCTTGCAGCTTAAATTAGGGACAGTCTTCTGTATCGTTTCTTCTGGTCCTAAGCTGCTGCGTTATGCAGCTGTTAATTGGCGGCTCCATCTCAGATGCGGTTGCATTTCTGTGGCAGGTAAAGCTGGCAACCTGTGCAGCTTTTTGGAGCAACGGTTCCCCTGCTCCCCAGGGCACAAGTGAATTCCACGGCTCTTGGTTTCCTGTCAAATCCCAGAGTGGGAGCCAGCTACAGCCCACAGGCTGCTGCCTGGCGCCACTGCGGGTGCTGGACAGGAGCTAAGCACAGAGACATTTTTGCCCAGGCACCACAGGGCTGCTGCGGAGTCTGGACACATGGACTCATTTATGACATGTCACTTGGGTCGTGCTTACAGAAGGATCCGTGGATGGCTGGACCAATGCTGGTGGGTCCAAGAGATCCCTTGCTGGCCTGACCAGAGCTGCCTCTAGTTCTTCACCCACGGCAGGGCACATTGGGTACCACCTGGGCAGGTAAGGCTACGAAGGGTTAATGCACCTCGGAGGAGGAACCAGGTTGAAGTAGCAGCCCGGCTAAGTGCCCAGTCAGATCAGGCTGGGAGCTTGGGGATGGGCTGAAGTGACTGTACGTGGTGATCTGACTCAGCCCTGACTGCTCCTTCCCAAGGCTGAGAAGAGGAGCCAGCTCCTCAGGGGGCCTCTGATGAGCAGGACCATATCTTGCACTAGCCCCTTTTATCCTAGAACCTCAACCTGCATTGCAGAATTCAGCCTCCCTTTGCAGAAGGGGAAACCAAAGCACTGGGATGTCGTAACTCCCCCAAAGTGGCACAGAGTGTCTTGGGGCAGAGTCTGGCCCGGCACCCTGGTTCCCAGTGCTGTGCTTTAACATTTCACAGGCTGCCTTCTTGTGCCTGGGTGCTCTCTGCCCATTAATGCCCCGGTGCGGGAGGGAGCACTGTGTCATCAGCATTCGACTGGGCAAAGAGGCAGCATGAGGGGCACGTACGTGGAGCAGGCTGTGGGGGCAGCAGGCTCCTCTTGCTGAGGGATTTATGTCTGATGGGGAGTGGGAGGGATTGAGAGAGGCTCCGTGCAGCATCCTGTGTGATCTTGTGAAGCCCTCAGAGAGGGGGCCTCAGGGCCTGGTGTGTGTGTGGAGGGGGGAAGGGGGGCTGGCTTGGGGGACACAAGGGTGGGGGAAGGGATTCTCTCCCTGTCTCTCCCTCAGCCTGGGGCTGGGTGTGGATTCCAGACATGCAGCAGGAAAGGAAGGACTGTAAGACAGGGCCCCAGCTGTTCTGGGTCTGATCTCAGAGCCCAGTTTGGAGCATGAGGCCCAGTCTCTGGCCTGCCATAGCATTAGTGGGGGCTGTCTCATTCTTCCTGGGGGAGGGGTGTGGGTTAATTTGTTTTGCTCTTGGGGTTCCTCCCGCTCTGCGTACTGGGGAGGAAAAGGGGGATAACATGGAGCCCAGGGACCCTGGTGGCTTCCTTTCCATGCACCTCCCTGGGCTAGGTTTGGGTCTGAGCTCTTGAGCTGCTCTGTTTCCAAATGCTGCGGAGCTGTGTGTATCCCTGGGGGAAGCACTGTGGTGTGTCTGTGCGGGGATTGTGCATGTTGAGGTGTGCGGCTGCCCTGGGGATGCGTATGGTGTATCCTGGGGGGGGTATGGGGCTGCGCTGGGGTGTTGTATGCTGTGGCAGGAACCTTCCTATGGGCCCATTGTTCCCGGAGCACTGACCCACCAGCCACCCAGCTAGGACCCAAAGGGCGTTTCCCTCTCTGGCGGGGGTTGGGTGCGATGAATGAGCGGCAACGGGAGGTAGGGTGGATGTGGGGCTGGGTGCTGGTAGGGGGAGGCCAGGATGGGATGTGTGGGGTCATTCCCTTGTAGCCCTGCACACAGGTGTCCTTGTGAGTTGCCCAGGCTCTGGGCTGTGATACACCCTGGGCCCAGTGCCAGAGCAGCCCCTCTCCCTTCTCTCGCGGCAGGCGCCAAGGGAAGCCGGCCTCACGCACCAGGAAGATGCTGCAGTTTGACCTGGACGAATCAAGTGCCTCTGAGGGAGGGGAGGAATCCCGGCTGCTCCCTGGCTTTGGCTGTTCCGCTCTGCAGCAGCTGAAGGAAGATGTGCTGGGGACGGTGAGTCTGCTGAAGGATGGACGTCGATGGAGATATTAGCCAGCTGCTATACTGTCTCCCTTTCCCCTGTGCAGGTGCCGGCCTCCAGGCCCACTAGTGATTCCTGACCCCACCCACGTCCATCTCCACAAGCCTTACTTTTACTCCTAACAGCTCCTTGTGTCTCCCTCCCTCCCTCTGCCACCTCCCTCCTGTCCCTATCCGTCCCCCTCCAGTCAGGAACAACCAGCTGCCTCTCCAGTTCTGCTCTGCTCTGGACTGTGAGGTAGGAAACTTGTTTGTTGCCGCTCCCCTAGTATGTAGACCTGGGGGATTGATGGGGCTCTAGACTAACCCTTGGCTGCAGCCTCTGCTAGGGCTGGCCACTTTCCCTCCACCGGTCCGTCCCCGGTCCTACAGCGCTGGAGTCCCTGCTCTGTACTCGTAGGAGCTGTCATAGGGATGCAGGGGAACATAGCCAGCCGGGGACAACTGAGTGCTGATCCCAGTGCTGAGACCTCCCAGCCCCCTCTAGACAGAGGATCATGGGAAGAATTGGGCTGGGCCTCACCACAGCAGCTAGCGGGGTACCCTGTTTATCCCAGTGGTGAGGGAAGTCCTGGCAGATAAGCCATCACATTCCTGGTTTGTCCGCCAGGAGAGGGGAGCCTAAGCAGGGTTGCAGCCGTGACCCCGAGGAGCTGTCTTCATTCCTCTGGATGCCACCTGAGGGAGATGGGAGGGCCTCACAGCTGCAGCAGCACCTGGGCCAAGCAGTGATGGTCAGGAAAGGGGCTCTGGGTGCCCCTCGTTATAAGTCCGACTGGTAGAGCAATTCCCAGCGGGGTCAGACTCTGTTAAAGGGGGAAGTGGGGCCCCACCCTACTCTGTTTGGGGGGCTGAACTCCAGCCTCTCCCTGCACGTGTGGAACCCATCCTCCCACTGTGCCCCCCACCGCTTGTGTTGCAGAAGGCTGGCATGGATGGCTTCAAGGAATTTCTCCATGGCACCCTGGGAATCCACCTCCTTCACTTCTGGATGGACTGTGAGGATGTCATGGAGCGCACCAAGTGCTTAGAGGCCAGAGCTGCCCAGCGGGAGGCCCAGCTCCTCCGTGTCAGCCTCTGCCGGTAGGGATGGGTGTCCCAACGAACCCCCTCTTTCACACACTGAGGGCGGGGGCAAGAGGGAGTGACTTTGCTTCTGTGCCCATCCCCTTGTTTGGCTCCACTGCTGAGCCCATGTCAGGTGGTGGCCTCACACCCTTTCTGCCCTCCAGTAGGGGCAGGTGGTCCTGTGTTTCTAGCAGCCAGGCGGTGTCACTCAGACCGTGGTGTGGAGACCCTGGAAAATCCCAGCTCCAAATCCCTGTGACAAGCCCCCAGCTCTCCCACCCGTGACCATGTAAGGAGCAGGCAAGAGCCCTAGAGCACCCCAGTCAGACACACTCATACCGCATCGTCCTTGGGCCCAGCAGGGCTCAGCCCCATGCAGAATAACCAGACCCACTTTCAGGACCTCCGGGGATCTTTAGGGTTCTGGGAGGCCTGAGGGGTGAGAGAAGAGCAGGCTGTATGGGTCTCTTCCGCCCGGCAGACGTCTCTGGACGCTTGCGGCTTTGGAGCCACTCGGCCTGCACTTAGTAAGACAGAGTGACAGGAGAAGCCCAGAGGACCGCACACTGTCCGGGTTGTGAACCCCTCTGGGCGGAGGTGTTTGGGGATAGCCAGTGGTCCGGTTCTCAGCTGTGGTTAGGAAGAACCCTGCGGGTCCTGGCTACTCTAGTGTTGAGCCCATGGCTGTGTGAAGCCCAGAGCCTGAGCTGCTTCAGGGAAGACACCATTGCTCTTTTCTTTGCAGGAACATTCAAGACAAGTACAAGCTGAGCCTGTCTCTGGCCTCCCAAGTGAGTGAAGCTGTTGGGGTGCAGGTGCCCCTCCCCTTACAACCTCCCCCTCCCCCTTGCAGCCTTAGCAGACACCTACGTTTGCTCTTGGCAGGTCTGTGACTCTCACACCTCAGCTGCTAGCAGAGGTGAGACAGCAGAGCCCTGGGGAGCGCTCCTTGTGTGAACTGCCTCCCCCACCAGGACACGCCTGGGCTCATTAAATTGCCAGCTGCTTCTGCAGCTGCTCTGCGCCTGCCTTCCCTGACACTGGGGTCCCGCTGCTGCCCGTTTCCAAGGGCGACTGCTCAGCCATCCGTGGGGGTTGACTCTGGCTTTAATGCAGCCCGGGACCTAGGTGCTGAGCCTGACATCCCGGCTCTGCCTGCTGCATCGCTTAGCTCTCCGGAGCATCCAGGAACTGGTGGCCAATGGTCACTGTTAGCGCAGGGTCATGACCGTGCTAGCTGGAGTCAGACATAGGGAGCTCCCCGCCCCCACACCTCACAAACCTCCCCTGACTGACCTCCTGAGGCACACCCTGCACAGAGGTTGCCAGTATGGCCCCATCTGTACCAAACTGGGGCGTGGTTTGGTGGTGTGGGTGGGACACTATGTCGAAATGCCCGATTCCCTCCCCCTCACAGCCCCTCCCCAGGTATGCAGTGGGCCTCTGTCAGCTCCCAGACAGGCTCAGTGGAGTATTTTGTGCTCATTGAGTTCATTTATCTTCTGCTGCTGAGAGAGAGAATGTGAAACCAACAGCCGTAAGGTCCTGGCCTCTAGAGTCTGTGCTGCCTCTTGGCCAGTAGATATTGTTAGTCCCAAGTCCCGCAAAGGGTTAATGGCAGATGGGGGCTGGGTGACTTTCCCCTCTGATCGTTCTCCTCTGCCCCAGCTTGGTGTAAGCCGTGCCTGCTCGGGGCGGCGCTCTGTCCCTTGCTAGCGGTGGCGAGGCCAGCTAAAGATTGATGGGCTTACTACAGCCTTGGCTGGGTCTTTTACCACAGGCAGTAGAGGCTCATGCATTAAACTCAGGAGGTCGCAGGTTTGATCCCTAAACCTGACGACCCACCCAGGGGCATCGGTGTCACATTGCGATCTTCCGTGGGGTCACAAAGGCAATAGGCTGAGGACCTTGGTGTTAAAGCACATTGCTGGAGTCAAGCCTAGGCAGAGAGTGGAGGAAACCAAGACTGAGCCATGCTCAAGCAGGGACGCGGTGGGCTAGTCTGGCCCCCAAGCAGTGTGGCTCAGTGAGGCGTGGTGTGGGTGGCTGGCCGAGGCAATAGGGAGTCGTAGTGTGGTTGATGTGTGCCCGTTCTCCCCTTTCTGCCGGCAGGAGCCGATCTGTGAGGCTCAGGGCGGCATCGAGGCCACTTTCACTGCCTTCAACAGGAGCCAGTACGATGCTTTGAGACGCCTGCGCGCCTACTGGGTTCCCAGGTTTCTTCTTCACCACCAGAGAACCAGACACCTCAGGTTTGTGCAATGGGAACTGTCCAGGAGATGATGTGGTAGGGGGGAGGGAAAGCTCCTCTTTTCGTAGCTCTCAGGAGGCAGGGCCTACTGCTGCATTGGACAAGCCACCAGAGAACTGGGCAGCTTGCTGGAGCTCTTCCCACACTCCACAGCCCCTGCTGGCCTCATCATCTGCAGAGGCCTTGCGGTGGGAGGATCCAGTGGTTACAGCAGGGGCTGAGAATCAAGACTTCTGGGTTCAATTCCTGGACCTAGTAGGGGAGTGAGACCCATGGTTAGAGGACGGGGGGCATAGTTTCCTACTGGGGAGCTGGGGTCTCTTCCCAGTGACTTCCTGCCTGACCTTGGTAAGTCCGGGCCTCTCCCTCTGGCTCAGTTTCTCCCCTCTTAAAATGAGGAGACTGAACTGCTTGGAAAGCAGGGTGTGGTTACATATTTATTTTGACTCCATGGTAGGGTTATCCCCACTTCAGGCTCCCAGACCAAGCCTAGGCCGCCTGTGAACACCGACTTCCTGCCTTCGCTCAAGGTGTTTGCGTCGCTTCCTGTTGTGGGTGATGGATGCTTGAGCCACCCGAATAGAAGCGCAGACTGGTCCAGCGTACGTAACGCCTCCAGGGAGCATGGTTTGGAGATTGTGTGTGTCTCCCTGTGGGTATCTTCCCAACATGACGCAATCCAACACAGAGGCAGGTTAACAGCACGTGAACACAACACCCTGCCATCCAAAATAAGGGTGGCTCTGTGATTGCCTCGTGGGAGGTGGGGCAGACAGCCACCAAGCTGATGGCAGGGACACCACCATAATGGTATAAGAGACAGAGGTGGCACCAGCAGAATCACCACTGATGAATCACACTAGGTTAGTTGGGGTGAGGGTGGGTGGGCTTTAGCTCTAACATGAGGCTCGCAGCACATAACGGTTTGAGTGATGGAGGAGGGGAAGGCACACAAGTCCCCTCTGCCCCAGCTCCCCACAACCTGAGTCTCTGAGATGGCGGGCATGTCTACGCTAGAGCTGGAGGTGTAATTTCCAGCCCAAATAGACATACCTGCACTAGCTCTAGTCGAACTCTTCTTAGTGCACTAAAAATAGCCATGTAGCCATAGTGACATGAATGGCAGGAGAGTATGAGTATGAGGCTAGGGTCTCAGATGGAATTGTACTCGGGGCGGCTAGGCCCTCCCGCTGGCTGCATCGCTGCAGATACACTTCACTTGGGAGGTGGAGCTAGCATGGGAATGTCTCCTTGTGCTGGAAATGATCAGCACCAGTGTAGACAGCCCCGACAGGAGCTGCAGGGCTTGTAAATGGGGTGAATGAACAGGGTGAGAACAGACCAATTCTGCTCCGGCCCAAGTTCTTTCCCGAGCACTTGAGACTTCTGCACTGTAAGTAGCCAACTGCCAGCCATGCAGGACTGCGGCCGGCAGTACAGCCAGGGGTTATGTTGTGTGGTTCCTCTTCCCGCACTGGGGATCTGTCCCTGGCTGGGGCCTGAGGCGGCTCTCTGTCACCTTTGGAGAGCCAGCAGTGTGGGTCAGAATGAAGATAGCATTGGAAACCTCTTCTTGCCGTCCATCCAATGCAGCTTCCACACTCTGGTGCAAGCTGGCGAGGGAGGGTTGCGTCAGCTCGGAAGCCAGACCTCCCCTGGGATCTCCCTGACTCGCCGCTGACCTCCCACCTCCTCCAAGCACTACTGTCTGATCCTGGGGCTGGGGGGAGCTTTCTTCACTACCTGACCAGGTGAGTCTCTCTCTCTCCTGTGCCTATCCTTTTCAGCCACCTGGCTGAGCGGGGGGAATCCCTGGGAATGTAGCCTGCTGCTGCATTGCCTCCAACTCAGACAAATGTTGGGTGATGGTAGTTTTCTCCAGGGGCCACCATGCAGCCCTGTACAAGCCAGCTGGTTTCTATCCCTGCTGGCCGCTCCAGAGGAGACTGGACTAATTCACTGTTCACACTCCCCCAGGCTGATGCACATTCCTTCGCTGCTTACCCTCCAGGTTTGAGGATGCTCAGAAGGTCCATAACCTCCAGCTGTGGCAAGCTCTGGAGGAGCACCAGGCTGCTTGGGAGTGGCAGGCAGACGGGCTCCAGCCCCGCCGCTCAGCCTGGCAGATCTTCCACACGTTCTTGGTGCATGGTGCCCCATATGACGTTGGTGAGCGCCCAGATAACTGGCTCTTCTGCACCGTATGCATTCAGTGGCCAAATCCACTTAGTGCTGCGTTCAACTTCTGCTGGGTGTGCGTGGGGATTCCAGGCTGAATCCCAGACACCTGCCCCAAGGGGATCGTAAGGACTAATGAGCAAAATTATTGATGCTGGAGAACACAAGTGAGTGGGGGGGGGGGGGGGTGGTACCAGAAAACATTCAGGAGACTCGAGGAACAGTCTGAGTCTGAACCTGCAGCCCCCCCAAATGGATCTGAGGTTGGAAAGCAAGTTGCCCGCCTCCTCCAGCTCCGTGGTCCCGGTGACAGACAGTCTAGAATAGCCTAGAGAATTCCCAAGGTCAGAGAAGCAGCCCAACCTCTGGGAGGGGAGTCGCTAGCACAGCCCATCTGTGCACAGTTGTAGGGACACGTGGGAGGCACTGGCTGGGGTATAGGGTGGGGGGAGAGGATCTAGTTTCCTGCTCAAGTAGACTTGCTGCACCACTTTCTTCTGCAAATGGCAGCTGGGGACCAGCCCACTGCCTTGGGGGGAGACTTCCTTGGACTCCTCTGGAGAGCCAGTGCTAAGGGGTTCGCTGGGGGAGGGTTCGTGTCAAGTGGCTGCATGTTACTTCCCTGCCCTAGCGAACTTGCCTTTCAAGATGGAGTCCCAGGCCAACGCTCCGCTCTGCTCTTCTTCTCCCTGCAGGGCTCAGCTCCGATATGCCACATTACATCCAGCATCTCCGGGAGAGGCTCGGCTCCAGCAACCAACCTCTGGAGCCTTTGGCCTTGGAGCCGGTGGCTCAGCATGTGCTCGCCATTCTCTGTGAGGCCTGGCTCCGTTACCTCCGCTATGAGCTAGCCACCTTCCTGGAGTGAGTCCCTAGGTCCTCTTCTTTGGTGTCCAGACACGGGTGTCCAGCGCCGGCAGGCAAGGGAGAGAAGTGGATTATAGGGGAATTCAGTTCTTGCCTTGTCCATGGAGACGTCTCAGGCAACTGAAGGGCCTTACTCCTCTCCAGGCAGCCGGGCTCCTTGCAGCCTCAAACAAAATGCTGGCAGTCCTGGGTTCTGGCCTCCTGCACCATCTTCTGGAACACTTCTTGCTGGGAGCTCAGACTGGAGGAATCTAGGAGCTCCCCCTTGCCCCAAAGCCAGGGCTCACCCACCACCTTCTCGCACATGGTCTGCTGAAAGCACCTGAGCTCTCCCCACAGCCAGAGCTCCTTACGGCCCCATCTGCTGTGCGAGGCCAGGACTGGAGTAGCTGGGAAGTGCTTCATAGCCAGTGCTCCTGCTCCACTCCTGACAGCACCCCCCACTTGAGAGCGGAGCAGCTCAATGAAGGATTGGCCTGAGTATTTCCTTCACTTCCAGCTTTGGGCGGCAGCGTGAGAGAATTCTTTCCAATCAGCCAGCGCGTGTCGCAAAAATCTTTTAAACTCTGCTTCTAAGCATCCACTTGGCTCATTTGCTCTGAGCCGCCTTCTTTCTTGCAGGTACTGCGTCCCAGCCTCTTACTTGGAAGTGCAGGATGTCAGGGGCAAAGACAGTAGAATAAAGCAGAGAAGATACAGGTACTTCTTTGTCTGAACTCGGCAAAGGGGACACAGTTGCTTGGGATTCAGGCTGGCAAACCCGGCTTTGTGAGCGCTCCAAACGGAAGTCAGGTGTCCAGTTGGACCTTTGCATTACCAGAGGTGTTACCAAGCTGATGAATCATTTTCACAGCTAAAATTCCAGCCTCTTTAGTCAAGTCCCTGCTGCCCACTGTCCCCACTATGTGTAGATAGCCTCTATGGCATGCATCTAGTTAAGAATGTGTGCTCTGGGGATGATATTTGCACTATAGAGCCTGATGTCCAGAGGGGAATTCAGGCAACTATACTGATAATTATCTTAAATTTAAATCTTACCCCTCACTTGCAAAAAGACCCAAACCACTTCACAGAACTCTCCTGCTAAGAATCACTGTGCCCTCCACTGGCATTCAACTGTGGCTGGGTGGATTAAGGCAGCTAGTTCCCCACCACACAAACACTGCAGAGGACATGAAGAACACGCAGAGGGGAGATAGAAAGCAGGATACAATTCCCTGTCCCTCTGTCTCATGGGATTTACAATGACCATAAGTGGTCAGGCCCTGAAAAACATCCCCCAATGGCACAGCAACCACCAGCACCATTTGAGGACATAGGGACAGCACAGACTCAATGTAGGCTCTCCCTCAAAACCACCATCACTGCTCCTTGAGTGTGGAGGGGGGAAGAAAGGGTCTCCCCTCTAAGCACAGAGCAGGCCTGATGCTGCTCAGTTTATGAGATCCAACAAGATCATAGCCTGATGTGCTATGGCTGAATTGAGAGCCTGTTTGCATCCTTGCAGGGCCAGGAGGAGGAAGGAAAATACCAGCTTTCATGCCCAGCAGGAAGGCAGAGAGCAGCGGAGGAGGCGGCAGAAGAAAGCAGCAGCCAAGCCCCAGGGCTCAGGCCATGCTGGCCTGGCAAGCGGGGAAGGGTCAGTGACACCCCAGCGTGCCCTGGACCTGCTCAGCAACAAGGTGGTTTTCAAGGCCTTTAGAAAGGCGGCTCAGGAAATGCAAGATGCAGGGCTCCAGAGGGTGCTGGGGCTGTTGGAGAAGCTGGAATGGTGCCAGGCAGCCCCAGAGGGCAGGAAGCGGCTGAGCTGCGTGCTGAAGCTCCTGGACCTCTGGGAGCAGCAAGGGGCTGGGCCGCTGGGCCCCCACCTCCCCAGGGAGCTGAGGAAGAGACTGAGGGCACAGGTGGGCCAGGGAGGAGTAAGCGACTCCAGCATGGAAGAGATCCAAGCGGCCTTATATGCGCACGTTGCTCCGGCCTTTGAGAGCTTCTGGGCCGAGGTGAGCGAGGGGCTGGGCCGGCACGGCGTACAGCCCTCCCGGATCCAAGACGAGGGCTGGCCCAAGCTTCAGCCGCTCCTGCATTTGCTGGCTGCCAGGGTGGCCCTCAAGAGGCTAAGGAACGGGAAAGCCGCAACGGGGTCAGCAGCCACAGCCCAGCCCAGCCAGGAAGACAAGGCCTCCTTCTGCCGATGCCTCAGGGCTGCTGCTGAAGGGTGGCCCACCCTGGAGATGCTGCACTTCCTCCAACACCTGCAGGTCCATGGCCCCCCGGTGCTGGAGCAGGGCCTGCAGTTCCAGCTGGAGGTGCAGAAGTTCAAGAACGCCCATCACGCCATGCCGGACAGGGCTCTCCTGAGGAAGAAGGTGCTGGTGATCCGCAACTGCTTCCTTGTCTCCCTGCTGGAGCCCCGGCTGCAGGTAGGCCTCACGCCCTGACAGAGGAGTAGGGACGGGGCAGAGAGCCGGTCAGGCAGGCCTAGGGCAAGAGAGAGGAGGAGCTGGGTCTAAAGCAGAGGTTCCCAAACTTATTTGGTCTACCGCCCCTTTTTCAGATAAAAAATTACTCCGTGCCCCCCTGAAAATCTACCTTCTTTAAGTGAACAAACAGAAAGATGCAGTGACAAATTTGCGTTATTTTATGCCTCTATATTTCTACCTACGTCCTACAACATAGTAAGAAAAGATGTTGTTGCAAATAAGACATGTTGAAGCTTAAAATTATAAAATTATTTATTGAAATCGACCATAGTAACATTCGCATTACACACAGAAAACTACGATAACGAAGGATAATATTTAAATAAAAATCACAAATAACATTAAAAATAATTCTAATGAGAAGGATGAACCTGGTGCGCTGCTATCAATTTGTTAATATTCGGCTCCATCTTTGTCAGCAGCATTCTTAAATCACCGCGATTAGTTATTTGCAGTCGGCTTCTTTTTTTAGTTAATTAATTTGCTAATAATTTTATTCAACACCCCCCAATTTGGAAAATAAAGTACCTAATCACTACGACTTCCTATGTTACACAACAGATGAAACATGTACGAATGGTTTTTCAAAATTTTCTTATCTTCTCTTTCTTTATTCTTTCACCACCCCCTATTTTTATTCAACGCCCCCCAATTGCACCTGAGGCTACTATCGCCCCCCTGAATCGTTCCAGCGCCCACCAGGGGGCGGTATCGCCCACTTTGGGAACCACTGGTCTAAAGCATTAGCTGCGAGTTGATATTTAACACGGGAGTTGTGCAGAACACAGTGGTGGGTGTGTAACCGTGGTGAGCTCCCACTGAAGTCAGTGACAGCAGGGCTGGGCTTCCATGGCCATGTTTAATGCTGTAAGAGGGGACAGGCTAGTTCCCAATTTCCTCCCTCAGGTCTTGGCTTCTTGTCAGGAGGGATCCCCTTGTAGTTTTCCCCACAGGCAGGAGGGTCCCCCTGGGGCTGTGGTCAAATCAACTCTGGGACAAATTCCAAGAGGATGAAATTCAGTGATCGACCCCAACGTAATCCTCAGGCCAGCTTCAGCCCAGGCTAGCTCCCACCCCCCTTCCCCAGCTCAGCCCCCCAAGCCTGGCCTCAGCTCACCTGGGCTGGGAAATGCCCTGCACAGCAGCACCTGTGCTCTGAGAGAGCCCAGCACCAGCCTGTGCAGAACGAGGCCAAACTGGCGTAGAAGCAGCTGGGGTGTCTAGCAGATCCCTGCCCCACCCCCTCACCCGTGGCCTTGTGCTGTTGATGCGAGGGAGGGGGAAAGCTTTTTGCAGCTGTTAACATGGAGACTGGCTCCCCTGCCCCAGGCCCCTGAGTGTGTCTGTGGCTTGCTCTCTAGGTGGCGGTGGATGCTGAGAAGCTGGGGAGAGCTGTCCGGGCAGCTGAGCAAGCTCTCCGGCAGGATGCCCCGGCACCGCCTCCCAACCTGTTCGATGAGCTGAGGGACTCTGTCTTCAGCACCCTATTGCCGTACTGGGCTGGGTTCCGAAAGGCCTGGCTGAAGAAGTCACTTGAGAGTGCCCAGAGGGCCCCGGGTACGTTCATGACCCTGAGTCTCTGTGGAGCCCACTGTCACGGAGTGCCCAGGGCGATGATCTGGAACTTGCTCCTTATGAAGCCAGTCAGGACTCCGGGGGGAAGCGTCCCCTCTCCGTACACAGCCTGTCTCCAAGGCTAGGAGCTTCACACGATCCCGCTTCCACCTTCCTGGGTCTGCCCTGCAGCATTCAGCATCTTCTGCCCCTCTGTGCGCTTCCCCTAGGGAGCCCACACAGGTGGGGTCCTGGAGGAGCCCTTGGATCTTTCACCCCAACTCCACACTCAGAGGTGACTCTCAGCCAGCCAGTAAAACAGAGGTTTATTCGATGATCTGTACCTGGTCTAACCCAGACCATACAGCGAACGTGAGCCCTCAGCTAGATCCATTTTGGGGCCAGAGAGCTAGGCCAGCATGCCTGGAGCTCTCTACCTCCGAGCTCCCTGCCTCTTCCCTTCCAGATCCAGACTGCCACTTCCTCCTCCGCACCTCCCCTGCATTTCTTTGTCTCTCCTTCCCCAGGCAGGTCAGGTGACCTCCCTCCCCCCCCTGGGGTCAAGTTACAGCTTCAGGTATGGCCACCTTCACACAAGAGTCAGAGGAAGCTTAAGAGCATTCCGACTCCGTCACACCCACCCACCCCTTCTCTGGAGAATCTGAGGAACAGGAGATGCCACAGATTTTGCAGCTGACCCAGGAGGGTTCTCTGCTGTGGGAGCTGGCCAGCCCAGGCACCGCATTTCAAGCAAGAGAGGCTGAAGGGGGGTGGGCAGGCAGTTGTGTGCTTATATCTGCAAGTGCAATAACCGTGCTAAAGAAGCAGCATGTGTGGGCCTGGCTCTCACAAAGGCCATTGGCCAACTGAAAAAACGACCCATGTGGCTTGTGGGAGGAGGAGTTCCTCATTCATGGCAGGATTGAGGCCACCTGCATCGTCCCTTTGCTTTATTTCATCCCACTGCTCCTAGCTAGACTTTCCTGCTCTGTGTGTGACATCTCCAAGCTCCCTCCAGCCTCTCCGCGCTGCGGCAGGCTGTAAAGGAGCTTTGATCTCTCATTGGGTGGGGACTGTCACTTCCTAGTGAATAGCCAGATCTTTCCTCTCTCCTGGTTCTCGCTCTCTGGGCAGGGAGGGGTGCGTTTCACCTAGTTTATCTCAAGCCCATGGTGCAGCTTTGACCCCAGGAAAAGGCACCACCAGGGCTCATTGTTGTGTGTGTCTCGTGCCCCGCGGGGACCAACAACATGCTGAGGCTAGTAGGGCCTTTCGCCCCTAGCAATTGCAGACGGGTGGTCCTGCCCTGAGGGATGAATCCCAGGGGACTGCCTTGTAGCAAGGAGTATTTATTGCCCCCCCCCAGTCCTTGTCTCGTGCAGGCGAGGTGCCTGCTCCACCCCCACCAGTAAACATCGGCAGGGAGGATGCTGCGCGAGAGTTTCTCTTCCCGACTGGCCAGGTGCTCCAGGCGCAAAGCTGCCCTTTCAAAACCCTGAGCCGCAGACGGCCCTGGGCAGCACTTAAGCTGTTTTCCTCGAACAGGGGCAGAGCGAAGAACCGTCCCTCCAAGGGCTCCATGTCAGATCCATTACTCTTCCCCGAGCCCCTTTCATCCAGAACAACGTAGAGACGAGACCCAGCGCTACTTAAGTGTGGCCAGCACGGGAGTGGGGCCACCACAGCCCCGGTCGCTACACAAGGGGAAGTGAAATATCCGGGTCCAAAGGAAACTGCCGGGGGACTAAAGAGCAGCCCAATAGAATGACAGGACCAGACTTGATTTGACTACAACACCAGGGGGGAACCTCCTGCCTGGGGGGAAAAGTGCAAGGGGACCTCTCATGACAAGAAGCCAAGACCTTGGCTTTACACCCGGCACCAGGCTGGGGCATTGGCTTAGCACAGGCTTTTAGGAAGAGTTCTCTCTTCCCTCCCCCCCCCCCCCCCCCGCCATCATTCTGAACTTCCCTTTGGGAGAAGGGGATCCGAATATTGACCACACCTGCTCTTTAGCTTGGGCTGCAGAACCCCAGGTGGCCGGGGAGGAGGAGAGGGGATGGAGTCCCGTGCTGGGTGCGGAGAGAAAAATGAGAAATCAGACCCTTTCTCAGGACCGTCTCTCCCTCTGCAGTGCTGAGAACCCAGCAGCTCCTACAGCAGAGACGGGCCCTGTTTGAGCGGTCCCAGGGCCCACCGCAAACGTTCCAGCTGCCCCCTCTGCAGCAGCGCGCAAACGCAAAGGGGAGCAAGCAGCAGGGTGGCTGCACCTACACCTTCTCCGTCAGCAGGGGCATTGCCCTGAAGGTCAGTGCGGGTCTGCAGGGAGCAGGGGCAGCCAGCAAAGGGGCTTAGCTGGCTGTAAACTCAGACTTAGACCTGAGGTGTTTAAGCTACTAAATGCTCCTGCCAGCAGCCTGGCAGCTTGGGTAAGACACAAAGGGGCTGGTAGCACCCAAACTGCTCCTCCCACCCACACACCAGCACAGGCAGGAGGTGGTGTTTGCCGCAGCTATTCATAGAGCGACACCCACAGCAAATGGCCCCTGGGACGGCTGGCGCCTCTTTTCTCCATATCCTTCCCCCCGTCCAATACAGCCACTTCTGGGTTGGAACCCAGCAGGTGTTAAACAGCAGACAGTCACAACGCACTGCAACCTAGGGCAGGAAGTGACCTACACAAACCCAATGGCCCTTCCCTCAGCTTGTAATGGGGCCTTTCGCTCCTGTAACCACACACAGTTGGATGTTCTAACTCTCTCTCTCTTTACTCAGGCCTCCAGCAGAGACGATACCACGTGCACCGCTGTGTTTGGAAATGGCAAGGGGTCAGCACGAGTTCAGCTTCCTCCCCTCCCCGAGGTACGGGTGCAGCTGTGACCAGGACAGAACGTGCTCTAGCCTACAGCACCCAACGCAGAGCCCTAACGTTGACAAAACGAGGGGCAGCTAGAGGTGGCCAGTGTGCTGCAAAATCAAGCTCTGAGCTGGTTTTAAACACAGGGAAGGCAGACAGATAACAGCTAGGAGATGCATCTGGGACCAGTGACCCTTTGCTCCAGGGTGGCATGGTAAGGCAAGGCTTGGCCCCCGCAGGAAATTCAAGGTCCCTTGGCACCAAGAGAAAACCTGGGAGTCTTGGCCAAAGTCCCCCCTCTCATTCAGTCCCCCCTTTCAATCACCCAGGCTGGACACAAGCTCTTGCTGAACCCAGAAGAGCGGAGGCAGCTGCCTGCGTTCGCAGTACTGCTGCAGTAGCTGAATCGGGGAGCACAACAGGCACAGGTCTGCTCTCTCCCCCGATGAAAAGGCCAATGCCTCCCCCCTGCCAGCGTTTCCATCTCCTGCTCAGAGGACCAGCTTAACATCTTGGCATAAGCCCTGCCCAGTCACTTTGGCCTTGATTCACAAAGGGACTTAGGCACTCTGGGTCGAGGCCCTATGTCCCCGTTTTAAGTGATTTACAAAACTGTCAAACCCTCTCTTAGCACCTACAGTTCTGCTGTAAAAGCTCCTGTTGTGACGGGCTGAGGCTCTGGGCATGTGCACTGCTTCTTCACTCTAGGGCTCTGGATGCCTGGCTCCTGCCTATGCCCTAGTGCAAGTCACAAAGGGGCAGGGGTGTGAGGAGTAAGTTTGGCCACTTAAGGCACGTATGGGACCTGAGCCAGTAGGCATGTTCAGAGGCTGCCTACCAGTTGGGTCCATTTGAGGGGAAGAAGGGATTTGAATTGGGCCCTCTCACCTCTTGGGACGTGCTCTAACCACTGGGCTATGGGACAGACCCATGTGGGGCTCCCTCAGTCTCTCCTGTTGCGGCTGTTCCACTGTGGATAATAGTCATCTGGGCCAGGGAGACGGAAAGCATATGCACGTCCAGCGATTAGAGCACTCACCTAAGATAGGGCAGATCCCAGTTCAAATCCTCAGGGGGGACTTCAGCTGGGGGTCTCCCAGGTGAGAGGCCGAACCACTGGGCTAAAAGTTATGAAAGAGACCCTCCTCCCTGCCCAGCCTCTTGCAAAAGTGGCACAGGTGTCTAACTTTGAAGAGGGTTCCTGGCTAGGAATACTGGCAGAAATACACACCTCCCTGCCGGGACTTGCATCTGTCTCTGAGAGAGGACGTCCCCTGCTGGTCAGCATCTCCCATGGCCTAGCTTAGGCTGCTCCCTGCCTATCATGCTGGCTTTTGGGAAGGGCCGTCTAAATCGCCTGTCTCGCCCCATGCACAACTCAGGCTTTGTGACTTGCAGCATGTGCCTGTGATTTTCTAGGCCCTAACCGTTGGGTGCAGAGACACTGTGTTGCAACACCAAAGTACCTGTGTACATCCAGGCTTTCCCAGCCTTTATGCATGGGGAAATTCCCCCTAAAATCCATGCTGCTACTACCTCATCCTTCAAGCTCAATGCTGCTGTGAGACATAGCAGCTGATAACCGCCAGGCCGGGGGTGAGCCACCTCTACTGCTTACAGAGATTTTACTGTTTACCTTGTCAGTCCTTCCCTCCCCCCCACCTTTTGCATCTTGGCATAAGCCAAGTTTTGCAAGGCCTTTGGGGCAGGGAATGTCTTTGCTTTAGATCAACATAGCCTGGGACAGGGGCTCTAGGCACTGCTGTAATATACAAAATAATGAGTTTTTAATTACCCAGGTCATGTCAGTTTGTGGAGTTGTATATGCTATTAGTGCTCATAAAAATCAATCCTTTAAGCCTTGCCATCTCCTGTTACAGGGAGTTCCACAGGTTGTTTCTATGTTGGTACAGCCATGGCATCAGCACCAGTGCAACAGTGTTTGCTGCCCAGGGTGTTCTGGGAAACATGTTCCTGACTCTCTATGGACTAAGTTTCACTGATGGTATGGGAATAAGGGCCAGCGCTGAACATGACAAACCAGAGGAACAGGACACCAACCCTGAGAAGGGAAGCGTTAGGAGAGTGGTGGAGGGGGGAGGAGTAGGTAGAATGGGATGCACACAAAGCAAACAGGCTGAATAGCTAGAACACATTCCTAACACTAATATCTCCGGGGCTGCAGGATAAGCTCCCCCTAAGGAAGGGCTGCAAACTCCACCACCTGGGCCTAGACAGAGCCCTAGACACTGCAGAAGCTACCCAGCACTGGAACAGTGAGCTAGAGGACTTTCCCAGTCTAGTTTCTGCACTGCTTGGCACCCCTCTCTGTAAGACGGGGAACATGCTATTACACTACCGGCCCTGCTGGAGTGTGTCCTTAACGTGCACTTTGAAGGTGAACAGCACTGCTAGGAGAAGAGTTAAAGCAGCAACTGAGGGTAGGGTTCGCAGGGACAGAACTCCCATGAGGCCTTGCTGCACTGAACCAGAAAGGAAATGGCAGCTAATCAGAAAAAAGTGTCAGCCGCTCACAGCCAATCACAGCTAATTTATTAGCTTCAGGATACCATTACACAGTTCCCCTCTCCCCCACAGAGCTTCCTTGCATGTGGGGCTCACATGGTGGTAAATCTCTCCCAGCCATGGCACAGGATCACCTCTCTGGCAGCCATGACCTCCCTGCAAGCTGGAGGGCCGGAGGAAAACTGGCTCCTTCTCTGACAATCCCCATGAATCCAGACTAGGCAGCCAGATGCAGAGAGTCAGCTGCTTCTTCCAGTCAATCCTTTGGGGGCAGATGGTCGACACGACTCTGCCCCCTATTCCTATGTGGGCCCCTGGTGGCAGGAACCCAAATATCCCTGATCCACAGTGCTTGGCAGCAGCGTTCAGGAATGGGAGCTGCTAAGCCACCCAAGACACAGAGCTGGTTGGAGGCTGAAATGTGGTGCCGCAAAGGGACAGCTCCGTGGCAGCATCCCTGAGGCGGGAGGCTGGCAACTCTGCTGGCTCCAGCTGACCCCACAAAACAAGGAATCATCCTTTCTTCAGAGTCTCCTCCGGGCAAACTCCAGTGCAGCAGTCACGGCTCCCTGAAGGTCCCTGGTGTTCCCAGTACCCTTGGCTACAATGCCAGAGCCCCCTGCATTGCCTCCCATGTGAGTACAGACAGCCAAGGCCCAGTCCGCAGCAGAAAACGTGGGCAGGGCACTCTGGGGAGAGACCCGAGGAGAGAGGTTAGCCTGACTGTGGGCCAGGAGGGGGAAAGCAGCTTGGGGTCCTGGCTCCCTGAACCGGGAGGGACTGACAGGACTGTGGAAGCTACGCCTCACGGACCAGCGGTTATTGCCCTGCCCTGCCCCAAGGCAGACGTGGGTCTCTTTCCCAACTCCTCCCTCTCCAGGCCAGCAGAGGCTGGAAGCACCAGGGCCACACCATGCTCAGCCTGGGCACCGTGTCTCTCATCACTGACTCCTCCAGAAGACTAAGCAGCAGCACTGCCCGGGGCAATCCCATATAGTCCTTGTTGGAAGCACACGCTGCAGCCCAAGGCTAGTCTCCCAAACGGGGCAGAGGCGGTTACTGGCCACACTCTGGGCTACGAGCGCCCCCCCGACAGAACACGGATGGGCCATTAACCCTTTGCAGGCAGCAATTCCCCGCTGCAGCACGAGCCTGCGTACCTTGGACACCTGACAGGCACAGAGCACCTCCCCGGATGCCTGTGGGCTGAGCAGCAACACCGAAGCCCCAGGAGACTTGTCACAAAGCTGGTTCACCACCTTCATCAGGATCTAGGAGAGGCAGGGAGGAGCAGTGTCAGGAAGGGAGGGGAAGACTCCTGAGCAGATGACTACGTCGGGGAAATACTGGAGCAGGAGGTTACTGCACTACCAGCACGCAGCTCGGCAGAGCAGCTCAGCTTACTCTGCCCACTGGCAGTTCTGCCGCCTCACCCCCAAACTGCTCCAACCACTGCGACAGCTCCCCTGCGCCTCAATCCACCCACCCCAGCTGTGTCTGCTCCATCGGGCCCCAGAGCCCAACCCTACTGACTTCCCCTGCGCTAGGGAAGATGGCAACTTGCACGGAGAGATCACTCACTGAGAGCGAGTCGGCCGAGATGGTATCAATGATGACTGGCTGCTTGGAATGCTTCTCCAGCAGGCCCTGCACCTTCTCTGCAGCCTGGAGGAGGAAACACAGAGCACTATGGGACACCACTGATGACATGGGAGGATGGAGGGGACATCCAGCCCTGTCACAGGGGAAGGGAATGCGGTCATGGGGTGGGGAGCTGTCGAACGCCATGGCAAGGGCCAGACTAATCCCTGCAGACTGAAATCCCCTATTTAACCACTGAACAGGCTATGCAAGCCACCCCCTGCCCACACGCCTCAGCCATGCCCCGGGGGCCCCCCTCAAAGGAGAGGGAGGTTTAGTCTGACGTCCCGGGTATGTTTTGCAGCAACCAAGTAGTTAGCACCAGCGTTCTGAAAAGACTCCAGTTCCCAGAACTAGCTGCAGAGAAGATTCAGTGACCCATTCCTGGAGCATCAAATACAATCAGATTAACGAACAAAACACAGGCTGGATGCTGCATGAGCTAGAGCAATAAACGCAGGGCTGGGAGGACGTCCAAGGGCCTAGTCCCTGCTCTGCCACTGATGCTGTGTAGCTTGGGGAAGTCACGTCATGGTTCTGTGTCTCAGGGTCGCCACCTGTACCCTCTCAGTGGGGCGGGGGTTCTGAGAAAGCACTTACATGTTGTTTCCCCATCTTCGCAGTGCAGGGAGGTTGCCCCGGTGAAAGGTTAGTTTCAGCACTTAAACCAAAATGGACGACTTGCTGTGTAGGTTAGGTGAATCAGCAACAAAAAGAGCAACACGGAACTTCTCCTACACACCTGGAAATGCCTCCCCTTCCCCCACATTCCCAAGGACCTGAGTTCTTGGAGAGGTCACTCGGATGAACAGAACAGCTCTCATGGAAGGGAAGATCGAGCTAAGAGAATCTGCCCATTCAGGGGAGAACAATCTGGTGGCCTTCAGCAGGCTGCAAAGCTGCTAGAGATCTTGTTGCTGCGTCCTTACCCGACTAATTTCCAGTTTTCTAATCGCTGTGTTTGCTGCTCTCTGCAGGGCTTTGAGAATGGCTTGAAGTTCCCTTCTCTGCCACTGGGGCATCACAGTGTAACCCACCTCCTGAAAAACAAGCAGCTGCTTACACACACACACCCACACCCACACCCACAAAGTGTGTGCTAAGGAGGAAAACGATTTAATGATCTGGGCATCATCTCCAAAGCCAGACCACCTTTCCCCCTCCTGCCACCTCCTCCCACGTTCCCTGTGACCACAGGGTTTTTTTTTTTGCCATACACACATTTGGAAGTGGACTGAGACCTCTCCCAACTCCTTTCATGTCAGCCACCAAACAGGTCATCAGGTGGCAGCAGCTTTCTGCTGCTGCTGACCTGGGTGAGACTGAAACCTAGTGGTGGGGAGAGACACGACCTGGCATTTCAAACTCCTGGTGGGATGCTTCTGCATAAGGAACGCAGCACTCACTTCAGTCAGGCGGCCCACCTCCTTGGAGAGGCTCTGCGCCTCGGGAAGGGAAGAACTTCCCTGTTTCACCCGCGCAGAGAGCGAGTCCACGTCTTTAGCCAAGGACTTGCCTACTTCCCGGGCCTAGGAGAGCAACAGAAACAGCCCTTCAGGAGAGAGACATTCAGCAGGGACGGGAAGGGGTGAAATCGCAGGCGTTAACCCTTCAAACTCCCAAGAGGAAGACAGCTAGAAAGCGGGTGCTGTAAAGGTTTGTGCTCTGTCCCCAAGTGGCTCTTGTGTGGGGTTTTATTAGTGACAACCAGGTAGGGGTCTGACATATCGAGGGTCTGGAAGACAATCCTTGCCATAGATTTATAGCCGCTGATAAACAGGCCAGTTGTAGGGGACCGAGCTCAGGACAAGACAGGCCCTTCAACAAACACTTCACGTTTGACAGTGACATCAGGGGCTCTGGCTGGAGAAGCTCTGAGCCCCATCACTTGGGCTGTTTTTTCAGTAATAGGTGCACTGTGGGGGTTGGAGACCTGTTAACTCTTCTAGCGCAACACCCCCCCTCCCCCCGGATTACGTGGTGCATTTTCTACCTGCATTGCCTAGTCTAGTGTTAACATCCCAAGTGGTGGGGCTCATAGCTCTCTCCTGGCAGGACCCTTCTCCCCCTTATCAGATCCTTCTAACACCCACGAGGAAGGAAACAGATTGCTGCAGGGATCTGGGCCCATTCTGAGCTGAGGAGGAAGCCATGGGTTTTGCCCCTGCAGAGCAGTGGGTAGAACGGGAGAGCCAGGACAGTGCTCTGCCCAGCCTGGCTACGTTGCCCTGGCTTTGTGCCGATCTTTGGCATCCACAAGCTGATTAACATGCACAGCCCTGATTGCAAGCCGCTCACCTCGGCACCCAACACAACAGCAACTGGCGGGTGAATGTGAATCTCTGACTTCGGGTCAGCGCTCCTAGCAAGCAGGGCAAGCGCGCCTCGCAGCCTTCACTCCTCCACCACGGGAGGCGGCTTGTCGGGAATGCACAAGGGAGAATCAGACAGCACCAGACGTGCTGGGGTGGGTAAAGGGCTGCAGTTTCACAAAGGAGAAACGTGATTTCCCGATGGCTGCACTCTCCTTGTGTTGCTGCACGAAGGGAGACGGCAAGGGAGGCCGAGTCCCTAACTTCCAGGCTTCCCATGCACAGAGTAACTAGGTCAACTGCTCTGCACACGAACTCGCCCGCCAGGATCACCGCTGAGCAGGAGTCAAAGATCAAAGCCAAGAAGTAAAAATTGCTAGAATGAGACCAGAGCCCCAGAAGCACAAGAGGTCAGCAGCTAAAAGCTGCTGTGATATGAAATGAAACTAGGGCAGAGAGGATCAAACCATTAGACTTCTAAGACCTGAGTTTAAATCCCACCTGTAAAGGAAGGTTAAAGGTTTCCTGCTATTCAGTGCTGAATTATCATCTCAGAAGCGGTATTGCCGATCAGGAGTGAGGGGCCTGGGCAAAGCCATGTGTGGGGAGCCCCAAACTGGAAATAAAGGGGACTACCGATCATTAGTGAAGTGCAATGGCAGAGCTGTGGCATGTTGGGAGTGGGAGGAACAAGACTGGGGGATAAGCGGTTGCCACAGGCCAGGCCTAAGGGGCATCAGCAGAGCTGGAGGCTGGGGGAGGAGCATACAGCGGTCCCCAGTTTCAATGCCATCGACCCAGGGAAATCTCAGCCTCCCTTGTTCTCACCTGCTTGGCCTGCTCCCCGGTCACCGCGATGATGTGGCTGATCCCTTTAACCAGCTGACGCTCAGAGGTGATGGTCAGATCCTGCACAGCTCCTGTCCGCAGTAAGTGCCTGTGAGGCGGACAGAGGAGAAATATGAGCGTGTGCCCACTGTCTAGATTCAGTCTCAGCTTTCCAACAGGGAGCCAGGTTGTGCTTGCCGCTTCCTCTGTCTTGATCAACATACCCTCCCACTACAGTCTAGGTCCAGACTGTTTAGAGACCCTCAGTCAAGCCCTGCCCTTGGATTTGGATGGGAAGCCAAACCAGGAGGATGCGCCCTGCCCCCACAAAGCTCTCTCTGACCCTAGAGAAGAGCACTTACGTCCCACAGCACAGCTCCACAGAAGTCTGCATCGCAGCCTGAGAGTTGGGGGTCAATGCACTGTCAACGGGGACCCCCACGGATACCACCCGCACCGGATCTGGATACACCTGAGAGGAGAAAGATCAGCTGCAAACAAACAAAGAGGATGCATGCGGTGTCACAGAACCAATCAGGGCCTCAGGTCATAGCTGCTGCCCCCCCTCCACTGGTAGCAGACAGCAGCACTGCTCTTCCCACAAGCTGACACAGAGAGGGTTTGCTGTTCAGAAAGAACAACTGAGAGAGCAGATTAGTGGGACCACACTGCAGCTCCATGCCCACCTCCCTGGAGCAGGCAGCCTCCACATCACCAGACCTGAGACTGCCTGGGCACCCCCAGGAACATACCTTCATTCACCCCTCCCCAGTGCACACTCCCCTTTCCATGCTCTAGATGGAAATTCCCTGGTTCGGGGAGTCCATCCTTGTATGTCTCTTATGACCCTCATAACCCTTGTTGGAAGCTGCCTTTTGCTGAGGCTTCTGGGCTTTTTACAAGCCCTCCTACTGTACCTCATCCATGGTCCGGAGTCCCTGAATGCCGCCTGCCAGTGCCAGGGGAGCTTCTGCCATATAGACCATTTCATTCTGGTCAACCACTTCCTGGATCACACTTTCTACTTCCTGCAGCTGCTGCGTGGTCACAGGGGCCTGGGAGAGGAGATTATCCGCTATCAGGAAAGGTCCCCTGAGGGGCACAGTATCACATGTCACAAAGGAGGAAGTGGTGTGTTAGAGCAGGAAGGCTCAGTGCCCAGACTCCCGCAGCCCCACTCCGTCAAACAGGCCAGGATCAATCCAACCATGTTCGTGAAGTCCTTCAAGTCAGACACTCCCCACATGCTACGGATGAACTCACAGAGCTTCCTCATCTGCCCCCGACAGCCTTTGTAACCCATTTGTACACCTTCCCCTTTCTCCGGGAAGGACCCCCTCAGAGCACTAGGGCATTGACACCATGTGCCCCCCTAAAGCAGGCCCCAGCACATACTATCATCAAGTCAGCAAGCCCAAGTCTGTGAGAGCCCATCACTATCACCCCAGGACCATCCTGCCAATCCTCTACCTCCAAACCCACCCCCACAGAGGATCCCTAGTCAGAGCAGGGCTGATTTACTTCAGGGGATTCATTTGAGCGTGAGCCTGGCTTGACTCATATGGGACGATCCCATCACAAGAGAAGGTGAAGTCCAGCTAAAGCCCAGCCCCTGTGACACTCAGCAATGGCTGAAACAGACGAGGGGCTTGAATGTTTAGTTCTCATGGCCACAAGCAGGAGAGCGGAATCGAGAGTGCGATTTCTACAGACAAGGGATGTTCCCCTGACTCTCAGGGACCCTTCCATCGTGGGGCGCTTTGGGATCCCCATCACCTGGGTACTGAAGTCGAATCGCAGCCGCTCAGCAGTCACGTGGGACCCTCGTTGCTCTGTTTGGTCTCCTAGGACGCAGCGGAGTGCAAAGCTCAGCAGATGGGTGGCGGTGTGGTTCACCATGCAGGCCAGCCGCTGAGCCTGAAACGCGGACACACCACAGCTCAAGCAGGAGGACCTCACAATTCTACTAGCGAGAGGGGAGGAGAGCATGTGGGCGTATCCTACGTGTGACAGAGTCCATACGTGGGCCCCATATAGGGGCTAGGAGAGGACGGGGGAAGACCAGCATTAGTGTGTGTGCAAATGGGGTATTCCACACGCACTAGGTGGAGGCGACAGTCTAAGAGCCTCCCTCGTGATCTGACTCCAGTTGACTCCTCCCATCCGTTTGATCGGCACTGTATAGACACCAATGCTAGGCTAGATTCTGCTGGACAAGGTCCCGTCCCCCTTTAGGGGCTGGCGGACAGGACCGATAGGGAGCACCCCTCCACACACCATTACATGAGGAGAAATGTCCTAACCCTTTCCTCTCAGTTGCTAAGTGCCACACTCCGCCCCCTAGCAGCCAGGCCAAGAAAGGGTTAAGAGTTGTAAGTCCTTACCTCATCCACATAGAGTTGCACTTGGTCCCCAGCCCGCAGGGTCTCGGGGGCTGTGACCTCATGGATCACGTAGCCACCGGAGAGCTGAACCGACTCCACCGGGAAGAGCACGTCCTCCAAGCAGAGAGAGGGGGGAGTGGTTAGCACAGATGCTCAACTCCCTGGTAGCACAGGGATTTTAGGGGAGTCCAGTGGCTCCTGAGAGGGGGCAGCCTGACTTCCCTGGAGAGTGGAATCCCCCCTCTATCCCTAGAACAGGTGCAGGATGGGAATAGGCAGGGCGAGCGTCCTGCCAACACCATCCCATCCTCACCACCAGCTGCTTCAACTCTGCCCAGGAGTGCCATCTCTACGGCCCTGTGGTTCCACATGTCGCTGCTGAGGCTCCCAGCAAGCGGGGAGACGACGCCAGCTGTGCGCCTGATGTTCTGAGACATGGCCACTTGTCCCTTAGGAACACTAGCTCACTTCACACACAGGGACAGCTTCCAGATCACTGGGCTGGATAAAGGGTAGAACAGACAGTACTTCCTGTTACTCAATAGCACCCCCCTTGATTTATGAAGGAGTAGCACTGATGAGTCCTGTAGAACAGAGATCCCCAAACTGTGGGGCATGTCCTGGAACATTTGGGGTGGGGGAAGAGGAATGTGACGGGGCCTGGGTCAGTCCCCACGGGTGATGCCACCCAGCCCCACTCTGCTCCCAGTTCTACTCTAGCCCTGCCCAGAGCTGTGGTCCAGGCTCCCGGACCCTGGCCGCGGCTCTATTCCTGGTCCCGGTCCCCTTACCCCTGTCTGCACCTGGCTCCCGGGGGACAGACAGGGCTAAGGGGGAGGTGCAACCCTGAAAAGTTTGGGGACCACTGCTGTAGAGGAATCCCAGCTAGTTTTCCTGGGATAGAAGGGCAGCACCAATGACATGGGGGTGATTCTCAAGGCTGAGGGGGTAGGAAAAGGAGCTATGTCACTGCATGGCTGAATCTAAGGTGCTGGATCCAGTCCAGCTCCATAGGACTACAGGAGATTCTGCTTTTGCATTAGAATTCCCCAAAGAGGCTTCAGTTTCTTTCCCTTTGAGCCTCTTTATAAGGCTGAAGCAACATGCTTTGGAAGTGGTGGTGGTGGACAATTCTCCCCAGTGCCCTTGGGAGGGAGAGAAGGGGAGAGACCGAGCTTCGGGCTGGGCACCACTTATGGGTCTCTAGGGCTGGCCATGCAGAAGTTGCTCAGTCCCGTTCTGAGTCACTGGGCTTCTCCCAGACCCCAAGCACTGCCCAGAGCTAATGCCCCGCTCAGCAAGCAGCTGAGAGAAGAGGAAGAGCCTGAAGATGACAAAACAGAGGACTCCAGCCAGCAGCCTAGTAGAGCGGAGGGAGATCACAGGTTCAGGAAGGTCATGCTTGGCCTGATAATAATTCCAGTCTCAGGCAGCAGACGGGCTCACCTGTTGTCCCAGGCGCATCAGGTACCCCCGATCATGTGCCTGCCCTCCCTGTTCTGCATAGAAGCTGGTCCTGTCCAGGAGGACTCCGCAGCGCTGGCCTGCCCCAACCTCCTTCTGGAGAGACTGATCTTTGTACAGCATCAAGACAGTGGCCTGGCACGGGCTAAATGCTGCAAAGGATATGAACAAGTCAGCAACATGCATGAGCCTCCCACTTCTCTGCCTTCCCTTGGAAGCACAGGGGGTTCTGACAGGCCCAACAGGTCACGGAGCCCTCCCACCCCCCACAGAGTGCAGAGTCCGTGCCAGGGGAGGAAGTCTCAGTTACTCTCCGAACCCTGGCAGCATTCAGGGCACTTTAAAACCAGGCACTTCACTCTGGGAAGAGAGCTGGAGCCGAGACACTGACAAAAAGGAAGGAAAGGTTTGTGATTATTTTGTAACAAAACCTAGCACTTCACAGCTTTCCCCCTGCTGCCTCCTGAGACCACGTGGGATTTCACAGCCACAGAGGGGACAGAGCTCGGAATCTCCTGCTCCAAAAGTCCAGCCATAAAGGAGGCTCCTGCAAATCTGTTAACAGGCAATAGATCCCCAGGGGGCCACCCCAGCCATGATTTGATTAAGTGCCAGCTTGGTCACCATTCTGCTCTAATTAACGTAGCTTCTTCGCTACTGGATGCAAACTCCAGGCACAAAATGCAAGAAATTGACAGCTAGTCCTTCTGCAGCTGCAGGACATGCATATATTTCCTGTGCAATATGCAGATTGTGTTACTACACTTAATTAGTCATTAACGTCATACATAATGTGGGAACTCTCATTGAATTTTCTGGCCTGTCCATCTGCAGTCTCAATTGCATTGAGAACTGCTTCCCATCCCTCGATCCAGTGTTGTGCATTGGGTGGTTAAGTGGTACAGACTTGTTTGGTTATGAGATCACACTGTGCACCCCCCCAAATTACGAGTCTAGGATGCTCCCTGGATGCTGAGCGTCTATAGCCCACAATAGGACACGGCTTGAAATGACTGTGAAAAACAACAATTGCCCGTAGCTGGCTGGGGGCAGAGGGACAAGGTTAAAATTGACTGGACAAACTGTACTTTGCACCAGCTGAGATGGAGCACTCAGTCACCAATGCTAGGTTAGCCAAGGGGATGAACTACGTAGTCTCCAACTATAGACCCTAGGTTATGCAGAGTCCCTGCTAGGCAGGAGCAACAAATTCCATCATCACGAACCCACACTCATGTGAGACTCTGACTGTGTCCATCCACTGAGTGCGTGAGGAGTGCAGCACCACTTAATGTCTGACACGAAGACCTGGTCTACACTTCAAAATCAGATCGACCTAGGGGTTGCTCAGGGTTGGGAAAATTGTTGTGCCATAGTTAGACTGACCTAACCCTGGGTGTAGACACAGCTAGGTTGGTGGAAGAATTTTTCTGTTGACTTAACTGCTACCTCTCAAAGAGGTGGATTAGCTACATTGATGGAAAACCTTCTCCTGTTGATGTAGGAAGTGTCTGTGCTACAGTGCCACAGCAGCACAGCCGCAGCGCCTTAGTTTCGCGCCTCTAGAGGCTGAAGTGTAGACCTACCCTGGTTCTTGGTGCGATGGTAAGCTGAACTGCTCTGTGCAATTCTTTCCTAGTGTGGCAGAACTTGTTGGTCTTTTCTGGGAACACAGGAGGAATTGTGGGAAGGCACTGGAGGATCAGCAGGACCTGAGTGGAGCTAGCTTGCATTCATCCCATGTGGTGGTTGCAATAGTGGCCGATGAGTTGTGCTCATTGGAGCTTTAGTCTATATCCCATCACAGGCAGTCAACTCGAGTGAAAAGCACCACAACTCCAGTTAGGGGCATGTGTGGGGATAGGACTCAAATGAGGGACACCTGAGGGACTCGAGTTAATTCTGACAAACCACCGGAAGTGGCAAAGAACATTTATTAACAGCAGACATGGGCTCAGCAAAGGGGCCAGGTTGGGATGGGGTGCACTCCTAACACCGCCAGGGTCAGTCTCATGATGATGTGCCTCCTTGACCAAGCCCCAAACTGGGACAGGGCTGCGGCTCAGATTCCTGCCCAGGGATTCTCAGGAGGAGCCTGAGAACTATTGTCCAGCTGATGACCAGCAAAAGCTCCGCTTCCCATTTCTTCTATAGGGCCGAGGCTTCTAAAACTGCATTAAACCATATATAAAGTAGCAGGGGCATCTAGTGGCCAGCTTCTGTAATGACGGGTACCGAGGTTCTTGGGGTGAACCAAGTCTTGAGAGTCTATTCCTCCTACTCTGCCACAAATGTAAAAAAACTAGAGGTTTAAGGAAAGACTCTTCCCACCCGAACCCTTAACAGCATGAACCTCCCCAGCTAAGGTATGTTCACCATGCCTAGCACCCACCATCCCAGTCCCCACTCCTGCAGACAGGCTGACTGCCAGCACACTAAACCCCCATCTCCAACCGGCACCACATCTAATACAATTCATCTACACCACCGGGTAACAGCAGTTCTTAACTCCCAGCTCAGCAACCATCACAGAACCTTATTGTGAGCCTGTGTTCAGTGGACATGCATATGATCTGCTTTGTGCTCTAGGCCACAGGCTGAGGAGGGAGATAATAGACGCATTTACATTCTGTACAGGGCACTCTCCAATAAGCCTGAGATCATAATTACCTCTGTAGGTGTGGTGGTTAGCTGGTTAGACCCATCCCTAAGAGGTTCCCAGGCTATGAATTGGATACTGCCCTCCCCGCACCCCATGCAGGCTCTTTGGGCCATGCCTCGGCTCATACCATATCTCCCATCCTGCCCGAGCGTGTAGGAGTATTTTGGTGAGTCGTCGGTAGCAGGCACGCCGTCCCTCTGCAGCTGAGCCAGCGAATGCACATCCAAACGCATACCGGAGCCCTCCAGTTGTTCTGCCTGCTGGGTCCGAGCTTTCCGCTATACAAGTGTGAAGACAAAGCTTGATTTGGGGGCACCCTAGGAGCGCCTGCTCCATAAGGTTAGTGGCTGTGGCCTTCGTGGCAGTAGATTATCCCTGTAACACACCCAGTCAAATCTGTGCTGCCCCAGGCAGCAATTAATCCCAGGCTGCTTCTACTGCTGCACCATCCTGCAGGGGAGTCCCAAGCACAGGCTACCACACACTTTCCCTGCATAGCATAGTGCTGCATACACACCCCTGAGGCTGAAGGCCTTGATTTATCCACAGCGTGGGGGTAGGGAGGGAGCTGAGGATGGCAATACAAACCCCACCCCAGTCCCTACATGCTGCCCCATCAGTGGGCACTTTCCTGCCCTGGATGAACGCCACCTCTGGTATTGAGGGGTGTTAACTCTTCACGGCCCATTCAATGCTTGCCCTCTCTGCTGAGCCTCAGTGCCGCCGTGATGATGGCTTTTGTAACGTGTCCACTAGAAACTGGCCTGAAATAGTCACCAGCCAAATAGCTGTCAGAGGGTTTACAGTTTTCAGTCACTACTGACCCAAGCTGGATTCATAAGAACAGCCATACTGTCCCACACCAATGGTCCATTTAGGTCAGTAGTTTGTCTTCCAACAGAGGCCATTGCCAGATGCTTCAAAAGGAATGAACAGAACAGGACAACCAAATGATCCATCTGCATTGTTCAGTCCCAGAATCTGGTAGTCAGAGGCCTAAGGACACCCAGGGCATGGGGTTGTGTGCCTGACCATCTTGGCTAAGAGCCACTGATGGACCTATCCGACACGGACTTACCCAATTCTCTTTTGAATCCAGTTAGTTTTGAAATCCAAAACATCCCCTGGCAACAAGTTCCGTATGTTGAGTGGTTTGTGTGAAGAAGCACTTCCTTTTGCTTGCTTTAAAACTGCTGCCTATTAATTTCATTGGATGAGCCCTGCTTCTTGTGTTATGTGAAGAGGTAAAGAACACTTCCTCATTCACTTTCTCCACACCAGTCATGATTTTATAGACCTCTATCATGTCTGTGCTTAGTCATTGCTATTCTAAGATGAACTGTCCCAGTCTTCTTAATCTTTCCTCATATGGAAGCTGTTCCATCCCCTTAATCATTTTTGGTTGTCTTTCTCTCTACCGTTTCTATTTCTAATGTATCCTTTTTGAGATGGGGCAACCAGAACTGCACACAGTATTCAAGATGTGGGTGTACAAGGGATGTATATAGAGGCAATATGATATTTTCTGTCTTATTATCTATCCCTTTCTTCATAATTCCCACCATTCTGTTTGCTTTTTTGGCTGCCACTGCACATTGAGTGGATGTTTTCAGAGAACCATCCACAATGACTCCAAGATCTCTTTCTTCAGTGGTAACACCTAATTTAGACCCTATCATTTTGTAGGTATAGTTGGGATTGTGTTTTCCAATGTGCATGACATAGCACTTAACATTAAATTTTGTCGCCATTTTGTTGCCCAGTCACCCAGTTAGAGATCTCTTTGTAACTCTTCGCAATCTGCTTTGGATTGAACTATTTTGAGTAATTTCATATCATCTGCAAGCTTTGCCACCTCACTGTTTATCCCTTTTCCCAGATCATTTATGAGCATGTTTAATAGCACTGGTCTGAGTGAAGATCCCTAGGGACACTGCTCCAAACCCCTGAGCTAGAGGAGAAAGGCATTCCATGATTTTGATGGAATACAGAGGCGATGGGGAGAACCTACGGTGGATTTAAAGTACACATGGGAACCCTGACCAGAAAGAATAGGGCATTAGCCACAGTGATGGAGGCTTGCACAGTATCCTACCTTAGCATCTTCCTGGGCTAGCTGATCCAAAGCCGCCCAGTCCAGTTGGATCCCCTTTTCTTCAATCATCAAGCCAATCAAATCTAGGGGGAACCCCAAGTGTCCATAGAGAGACCAGGCCACCTCCGCTGCAGAGACAAGAATGAGAATATAAACTCTAGGTGGCCACGGAGAGAACACACAGCAGGGTCATGGAGGGAATCTCTTGCTTGTTCTGGTGGTACAGTGGAGGGATTGTCTTGAGATCCTTAGGACTAGTTGCCCACTGCATCCCATCAGCAGTACTCTAAAATCACAGGGATTCCAGCCCTCGGCTACCCTGGGACTGTGAGCACGGATGTTTCCATATAGGTTTGAAAGCTTCTGCTCCCATGACCAGGACAACATGGTGAATCTTATCGCTGTCTCATTGGGTACATTCAAGAGCTCAACAGAGCACATGTAGAGGAAAGCCTCAGCACAGGGGCAGGTAGACTGAGCCCTATCAGCACACAGTCCTGCAAGCTCCTGCGTCATACAAGAAAGGGAGTCAGCTGGAACTCCCTCATTGCCTTACGCTACCTGGTACTGAATCTCACTGATTAGTGAGCAGGTGGGGAGAAGCTGGTTCAAATCTGCTCACGCAGGAAAGGGTTAAGCCACACTCTCCCTATCCCACCCAAACATGCTCCTCCACGTGGGTATGCGCTAGCTGTTCTACCTTTGTGTTTGTTCGGAGCCGGTCACTGCAGCACCTACGAACCAAAGTGGCAACAGGGCCCCTTTAGCAGTGACAAGCGCCTGTTTGCTCCGGTGACCGAAGCATTGAGGTGTTTGGGAGACGGGGTATGCCAGTCATAGGGCAGCAGCACCTGCTTTGCAGGACCGGCTCAGAGAATGGGGCTGGTGCTGTACTGCCCCATGGCCAGGCAGCAGGTAGGCAGGCATCCATTGTAGCGTTGATTTGGGTGTTGGGAGGAACTCTGATTCTTTGTCTGGGGCAGAAGGGAAGGAGGGGTCATTCAGTGTGCACCTGTAGCCTAATGCTGTCTAGCGTTCAGCACAAAGACAGGAACACCAGGCCACTGGTTGTGGGGAGGGTGCCTGCTTCCAAGGCTCTCTCTCCCCCTGAGTCCAAACACAGCCCAGCCCTCGCCTGAAACAACCTGGCCTTTAACCATTGGCAGAGGGGGGCTGCACTCCCCTTCCCAGTGGAATCAGGGAGGTACTCACTTGGGAAGAGCTTGGAGGGACCCCTCTGCTGCAGGGTCCTGTCAATGATACGCCGCCCCCGCAGGAGAGAGGAGAGAAATGCAGCCTCGTTGTCATTGATAATATTCATAATCTGCAGGAAGGAAGAGGAGATTCAGCCACCTTCCCTGCGTGTGAGCTCCACCGCTCGGCCGCTGCGCTTGCTATCACTGTGCGCCTCCTATACCTCAGCTCTGGACTCACCACTTTCTACAAGGAAATAGTTACCTGAGGCAGCTGCCTGTTGAGAGAGACCAGACACCAGGCTAACAGGGCACTCCAGGCCGGTCATCCACATTCGCAACCCAATGAAAATTCTGCAGGAGGTACCCAGGGCTAGAACAGCAGGACATGCTGCTGGTCCGGACTGAGGGGCATCAGCAGAGCTGGGCAGGGAGGACGCTTGTAAAACAGCTGCCCTTATGATTCACAAGCATCTAGTTCCCCCTTTAGCTACATAAATATTGACCACAGGAGGGGAAATGGGTTAGGATCAATAGTCACAGGGGCTGCCCTGCTTCACTGGGCACCAACCAGCCAATCCTGGCACAGAAGAGATCCCTTCAAGATCCGCAGCCAGCATCCATGGGCGAGTTCACAACATGTCCCTGCTAGTTCCCAACTCTGCATGCAATATCTGTGTCCATTCTCTATATATCTGCGCCCTGTCCCCTCCCTCGGAGAATGTGGCCATGCTCAGGGTAGGGCAAACTCACTCGCCCACATCCCCATAAGGTGACTCTCCCGCCCCCACTCCACTTTGGTGCAGCACTTCCAAGAGTCAGGGATAATTAAAGAGGCTGGTAATGATTCCCATGATGGGTTACTGCTTCTCGCCAGCAGATTCCATGCTGCTCACCTGGTCTGTATTCTTCCTCAGCTCCGGATAGGCATCTCCCTGCAGAGCAAATTTCACTGAGCATCAGGAAACAGCTGTATGCAGTGTCAGTACAACAACCACTCCTCCCTCCTTGGGGACATGGGCCAGTTTGAGCTCCAATACAGCCGTTGCACTGGCCTCCTGCAGAGGGCCCTATCTCAGGGATGGGTCTGGGCTAGTTAGATGCCTATGCATGTCTAGTGCACCTTCATCTGAGACTCTCAAAGCACTCTGCAAGTATTAAAGAAGCTTCTCACCTCCCTGTAAGGTAGGTACTAGCCCCCATTTTACAGATGGCGAAACTGAGGCCTGGAGTGAGGCAGTGACTTGCTCACGTGCAGACATTGTCAATAGCAGAGCAAGGAATAGAATCACATGTTCCACCTCTACATTCCGTGATCTAACCACTTCACACCTCACATCCCAGAGAGAACAAATCTTAATTAATTGACACTTTGTGGACTTCCTTGTGACTCTGGGTGGCAGGTTCCTGACTGGTACAAAGGCAGCGTTTCTTTGGTGGGAGAGGGGAAAGACAGCACCAGTGCACAGTCTCAAATACATTTTCCTAGCGTGTGATCACACTTTGATTAACAGCTACTGTTTCACAGCCACCTCTCCAGCCCTTAGCTGATGCATGGATTCCACCTCTCCTCCCATTCGCTGTTGCAGGACATCTCTGTGGCAACTCTAGCAAACGTTTAGGTGCAAATGTAACAATAGGAAAATACTCAGTGTATATTTAGTTTCCTTTCGTAGGATTTAGCAGGAAGAAACAAAAGGGAGCCAGCACCAGATGACCGGCCAGCTCTCCAGAGACCAGTTTGGGAACCACCACATTAGAGAAGTGTCTAGGCTGGCAGCCCATCTCTCTTCTTTCACACTCATGTATCATGTTGGTGCTGAACATATTGTTTATCACAGGGAGCCCTAGGCGCATAGAACTAAGAAGGCAGAGTGTCATGAGGATAAACATCTCACAGAGTCAGAGATCCCCACTGGAGAGCATCTTCTGGCGCAAGCAAAGGCAAGAGAAACTGTTCCAGCACTCAGCTGAGAAACCTCTGGCTGTATGAGACCCTGGCTGATAAGTAAATCTCCCTCCCCACAAAAAGAGCCCTTCATACCTACCAGAACTTCAACCACGGCAGGAACCAAGCTGGCCAGGAACCCGGGCGGAGCATGGAGAACTTCAGAGCAAAATCGGACAGCCCTGCGCAGGATGCGGCGCAGCACCAGCCTGCAGACAGGGGAGGGTTCCTAAGACAGCCATATGAGTATTCCCGACTAGCTCCCCATTCCCTGTTCTGCTGCCACCACGACTCACTCACAAGCCAGCTCCCTCCTCGCTGCCCACTCCCTTATACAAATCAGCCCAGATCCCTGCACACACGAGTCAACTTCCCATCCTGCGCAGGTCTCCCCACACGCACGAACTAGCGCTGTCTTCTCCATCCATATTCCCACACACAAACCCAAAAGCCAGCTCCCCTCGCCCTGCCCACACCAGCTTCCCCACTTCACACTTATCCCATCTGACCCCCAAAGGGCCAACCCTGCATAACCATGCCTGGTTTCTCCATGCCCCTCCTGTCCTGTACCCCCTATATTCTCTCTAGCCTCCACCCTGCTTTCTCCTCACTCCACTCAACTCACCCATTCCCCCTCCAGCCAGGGCATCCACCCTACAGCCAAGCAGCCCCTCCCCTCGTTATCATGCATCCTTACTCAGCCCCGGACATGCCGGGGTACACGCCATCAGCGATGCACACGGACAGGGTGCGCACGTGATCCGCCACCACGCGGTAGGCCATGTTCACAGACCCGACATCGGCCTCCCCCTCCAGGCCCTGGTACTCAGGCCCCCCGCAGCCCTGTGGAGGGGGTGGGGACAGAAAAGGAGACGTTTCAGTGGAGGCACCCAGCTCTGAACGGCACAGTTGCTCCAAAAGGCATTTGGCCACAAATTCTGCATAATGTTGCTCTGGGTAGGTGTTCTCAGGGCTGGCTCTGACCCCCGGGAGGTTCTCTCTCCTATTGCCAGGCATGTGTCTAATCCCCTTCCCACACTCATGCCAGTCTGCCCTGCATGCCAAGCACACCACATTAACCCCCATCTGTCACAGGAGAGACCAGGGCTCATGTATGCCAGAGTCATCCTCAAACCCAAGCTCTGGTCACTTGGGGCAATTAAAATCCCAGGCCACTTGTAACATGGGTTATCAACTCTGGTGTCCTGGTTAAATTCCAACCTGGGAAATTCTCACCCGTCTCCTGAAAATCCCACTGTTCTTCAAACTGGACACGGCCTGTCCTAAGCTGTCGTGCAGCATTGCTGTGTATTGTTTGACAGCTGCTAGGTCCCGCCCCCGAGGGGGCTGCATTTCAGTGCTCTGCGAGTAAGCTGGACACACCCAGAGTGGGAAGTGCTTTAGGCTCAGCTGTGACCCCTGGCAGCTGATCATCACCTTGTGGATGGCATCCAGGATGGGGGTGAAGAGGTCTGTGTCGTAGTTGGAGCGCTTTCTCTGCAGAACTGTCACCAGCCTCTCTAGGCCCATCCCCGTGTCCACGTGGTGCTGGGGCAATGGACGTAGACTCCCATCAGCCTCTCTGGCAACACACCGGCCCCCACCCAAAACACAAGCCAGAGAAGCAGAAGTTAGTCTGAGGCCAAGTGCTGCTCCATCTTGGTGGGGTGGGGAGGGGACACAAACTGGGGTGGGAAGCAGCAGGGCAGTGGGCAGGAAGAGGCATAGAGGTGACTCAGCTACACAGCCAAAGGGGGCAACCCAGGGACACGACGGACAGGAGCAGCAGCAGGGCAGGAGAGGTCTGTGAGACAAGGCAGAGGGGGAAAAGCAACAGGGGAAGAGGGGACACCGGTCAGGACAGGTTAGAGCAGTGGGGAGCTAAAGAAAGGACGGAGACATCTCACCTCCTTGCCCTGTGTGCTGGCGTCTGCTAGTGAGGAGCTGGGACTCCTCGAACGTTAATGTCTTTAGCGAGGTGCAAGGCTCATACTACGGGAATGAGGCTCTGGGGCAGCCCCCTGCAGCCCAGTACCTGCTGTACTGCATGAAGACCAGGTTCCAGATCTCCACCACATCAGGGCTGTCCTGGTTCACCAGCGCTGCCGCGTGCCTGCCGCCACCCACGTGGTCGTAGTGGATCTCGGTGCAAGGGCCGCAAGGGCCCGTCTCACCCATCTCCCAGAAGTTTTCCCTCAGTGGGAAAGGAAGCACGTGACTGGGAGACACCCTGAAGAGGAGAGCAGCAGAGTTGACAGGGCTGGGGTAGCAGATTGTTCCCTTCAGAGTGCACGACACATGTCACAGGCGACCACGGGTCAGGGAATCTGGGGGAATTCTCTCTCCGACTGTATTGCCACCTCACCTTCCAAACTCTATAGGGGTAACTTGCTTCTGCTCATAGGGGGCTGAATTAGCCTCCACAGCCTTTCCCCCTAAATTAATTACATTCTATTCCAATAATGGCCATTGAGCAGGAACAAACAGAGTCACAGCGCACAGCACTCTGCTCACTGCTGAACTTGGCCAACAGACTCAGTTTGGCACAAGCTGATGTGGGAGATGCTTCCTCTTCCACTGGGTCAATCGACCAGTCTCCTTCACTGGAGCAAACTCCAATAGAGTCAAGATCTGAAAGGGTACTGAACAGAGATAGAGAGAGATAGGCATGGGGCCAAAGAACATGTGCTGCTGCCTTGTTGTACAAGCTACCCACACATGCCAGCACTTCTGACCAACAAGTTTCTTCCCTGCCCTGGAGTAGGGTGGATTGATTTAAATCACCAATTTTCATCAGCAAGTAGGAAACCTTGATTTAAACATAAATCATCCATTTGAATTTTGTTTTGCATTTCTACTTTTTAAGTTATTTTCCTAACGAAAGGCTGATTCTCATTGCTGGTAACCTTTAAAACATGCAACTTAAGATAGCCTTTACACTAAATTCAGTGCTTCTTTTGGCTAACCTCGAGGATCCATTATACTGATGCACATATATTTAACCAATTATATATCTTAATGTATGCATATTCAGGTTCTTAATTTTAAAATGTATTATTGTAGAAAATTATGCCTGTTGAATTTTTTTTATATACAATATGAAAACTAAGTTTTTACTTGTGATTTGTGTCAAGCTCAATTTGCATGGAAATTCAATTATTAATGCACAAAAATGGCATTTTAATTTTTTAAAATTAAAAAACAAATGTGCTGGATACTTTCTTCCTTATGTATCAAAAAGTTTTAATTTAAAACTAACTGATTTACCAAAGGGAGTATTATCTGTAGTTAGTGAATTGAACTGATTGTTTCAGGTCACTATGTTCTTCAGGACTTTAGAACTAGTAGATCTCATCCTCTCATACCTAGTTTTTACATTGGAAGAGAAAAACAAGCTTTCCTGCTTTTTCAACTCATAGCTGAAAGTTAAGAAAGCAATGAATTAGTCATTGAACTGAACTAGAATAAACTGAAATGAAGAAAATATTCTCTCTGCACCTGCAGAAGAGGCTAGTGCTGTCTAAAGTTATGGACTTCAGCTAATGGGAGGAGGGGGGTTGGGACTGCAGACACGGGGAGGAGGGATGGGGGGAGGTTTCTGACCCTTGAGAGCACCAGGGCTCACTGGGGAGAGCATTGGAGATCATGGCTTCAGCCTCACACCTCCATTCCTGGTTTCAACCCTGTGGGGCACGCCAAGACTCAGGGCTTTAGCTACAGGGGGAGTGTGGGGATGAAACTGGCACTCCCCCCATAGCTAAAGCCCTGAGTTCTGGTGCCTCCATGGAGCTGAAACTGGGAAACGAGCCACGGGGCTGAAGCCCCGAGCTCCAGCACTCTCGGTGAGGCTGAAGCCCTAAGCCCTGGTGCTCCCAAGGATCAGAAGCCCTATCCCCCACCCTTTTCCTAGAGCCCTAACCCCCCCGACCCTTCAGCTGCAGCACAAACACCCGCCTGGCCCCCCGCTGAAGCCCTGAGCCCCAGGGGTAAAGCCCCCAGGCAGTAAAGTCCACTGCTGCCTGATTACTTCCGGTTCCAGAAGGTGTCCTCTGGACCAGTAAGTCTGTAACTCTGGTGTTCGTATCATTGAAGTTCTACTGTAGCATAGACTGTGGTGGTGGAATTGTGTGCACATCTTTACTAAGGACAGGACTGAGGCCACTGGTGTCATTTCACACAGGCATTTGAAGTGGCAATCTAGGGGTAAGACATTTCAGGGCTGTCGGGCCACTACTGAATTCATAACAATCCAACTGAACTGGATTCAAATAAGAAAGAGTCAAAGAACTGAGATATCCTTTTCGCTTCCACACCTGTATCCTAACAGCTAAAGAGCAGGTGGGTGAACTTGCATCTCTCATCTCTACCATGACACTCCTGTCCCGCTTCTCTCACACACTTACCCTAGGCTGAGCCATATGTCCCTGCTTTCCTCATCTGGGCTCAGACCCAGTGAGGCGTCTCCTCCGAAATAGGTGATGTAGAGACGGTCTTTTGGGATCTCATAGATCTGTGTTAGGAGCTCCCATGCCATGCCACATGCGCCCTCCTGAATGGAGTGAGGGAAAACAAAGGAGAACACAGCTATTTAGGAGATCCCACATGAGAGACTCCAACTTGAGCATTAGGGGTAGAGGGAAAGGGAATCATACACTCAAAAAGCTAGTCTTGGTTGCACTCTCCCATTGCCATTCTGTAGTGTATCACAGAGTGTTAAGGGGCTATGCCACCAGGAAAGGCCTTCAGGTATCTAAGTAAGGCAAGTTATGACCTTCCCAGGATGACCTGAGTATCCCAGGATGGCCTGTCCAATAGGCGGAGCACTATGAGTGGTACCCTCTTGCAATGGGGGCAGTCTTGATGAGTAAGTCAACAAGGGGGACATTAGCACTAACTGTCATGGTGATGTATGAAATGTGGATGAATTAGGCTGCAACCTCTACCCCAATTCGGGTCCCAGATTCCATATCCCATTCTCATGAACCATGCAGTTCTTAGCCCAAGTCATCTGAAGCTGGCACCATTTTCTTTGGGTAATTCCTAGGCAGTGATTCTCAAACTTCATTGCACTGTGATTCCCTTCTGACAACAAAATTCAATACATGACCCCAGGAGCGGGGACAGAAGACTGAGCCCTGCTGCCCCGGAGGGAGTCGGGTGGCAAAGCTGAAGCCCAAGGGCTTCTGCCCTGGGCAGTGGGGCTTGTGCTTCAGACTTGCTGGGGCCCATGGTCAACACCTGCCTTGGCAGCTCCATTCAATTGGGATTGCAACACACTTTGGGGTCCCAACTCACAGTTTGAGAACCCCTGTCCTAGAGGTAAGCATCCAATTCAGGGATCCCTTTGGAGATGCACTGTTTAAACCAAAGGGGTCAGCAAACCTTTTCCTAATATGGACCATATTTTAAACCAGAGATTACTTCATGGAATCCTTCACTCCCATTTGTTGTCACCCACCCCTGCCACCCCATTTGCTATCACATACCATTTTAGTGATAACTACACAAATTGCCACTTTCACGTAAGAATTGGCTAAATATTTAACATCTCGGCAGCTTCTTTTAGTGTGATTTGGCATCTGGAAAACCAGTCAGCCTGTCCAGACTAGCAAACTCTCCACAGAATGCCAGCATGTGCTCTGCTCACTATGGTTAGGAACCTCTGGTTTAAATCATGGCTCATCAGAGCAGCTGAGAGAACATGCCAGGTACGATTATTTTTACGGTACCACATGGTGCACCTGACAGCAAGACCTGATCCCTGTCCTAAGGAGCTCATGTGCGAGTGTCTCACTTTGAAGTAATCCCCGAAGGACCAGTTCCCCAGCATCTCAAAGAAGGTGTGATGGTAAACGTCTCGGCCCACATCATCCAAGTCATTGTGCTTCCCGCCAGCGCGCACACATTTCTGGCTGTTCACCACACGCTGGTACTGTGCCAGATCACTTCGGGGATGTGCTGTGCCCAGGAAAATGGGCTTGAACTAAAAGGGAACACACAGAAAATCACATCATTTTCATACACTGCCCAGCATAATGGGCCCTGAGTACTACTATGCTATAGTTATTAAATAATAACAGTAACGAGAAAATCTTGTCACAGGGTTTACTGCCTTGAAGTATTTGGGGCATGCCAGTTAGAGTTGGCTGGCACAATTTCAGACAATATGCCATTTTGACAATACCAAAACGTTTCACAGAGACATATCTGTTTCCATGAAATATGTCATAGAGGCTTCAGAGATGCTCTTTGGCTGTGTGGTTAGTGCACTGGCCTAGAAGGTAGGAGGATCAGAGAGCTCAAGTCCCTGATTCAGAGAGCAGAGCTTTTCATCCCAAATCAAGGCAGAACAGGACTTGAACCTCAGTTTCCCCCCGGCTCCCTCCTCCCAAAAACAACTCTGTGTTTGTGGAAAAGATTCCAAAGGTTTCATTTTCAGTCCAAGGTGGAAAATTGCAGAAGTAGTTGTGAAGCAGAACTGTCAACTCTAATGGGAGATTAAACACTGTATAGTGCATCAGTCAGTCCCTGTGGCAGACAAACATAAAGGTTGGCCTAGTGATCAGGACACTGATCTGGGACCCAAGAGACCTAGATTCAATTCCCAACACAGACTTTGTGTGAGACCTTGAGCAAATCACTTATCCTGTTCGGAACAGACAGCACTCTCCTGCCTCACAGGGATGTTCCCAGCAATGACAGGGAGGCACCTAGATGCTATGCTGCTAAGGGCAGACAAGTTGCTATCTTTTATTACAGAGAGATGCAATGAAGTGAGCTAACTGCACAACGGATCCTGCCCAGAGGAGCTGCTGCAGCCCTTTGCCCCCATGCAGTACGCCAACCTCACAGCTACGGATGGATCTGAAGAAGTGGGTTGTTGTTTTTTTTACCTACAAAAGCTTATGTCCAAATAAATCTCTTAGTTTTTAAGGTGCCACTGGACTCCTTGATCGTCTGTAGCCACAAAAACAAACACCGCCCCCTCCTCCCCCCCATAGCTAAGGATGTGTAACGACACCAGCGCTCGACAGATGCACCAGACACTGGCTGGCCCCAGCACTCAACAGCCAGGGGCCGGAGCAGGGCGGGACCCCGGGGGCTGCAGCTCCGGGGCCGCTGAGAGCTCCCCTGGCAGCGACGATGCGGTGGTGACACGACCGCGGCTCTGGACCGTGTCAGCCCCGGGGCTCGGGCACGGCCCAGTAGCCACAGCTGGGGGTCCAGGGCGGGGGCTGCGGCAGCCCCTGGCGCCGCCTGTCTGCAGGCTCAGGCAGCGCCGCCCGCGCCGGGGCCCCCACCTGGTTCATGCCCGCGTTGACGAAGAGGAGCCCGGGGTCCCCGCGGGGCCGCACCGGGGCCGAGGGCACCAGCCGGTGTCCGTGCTGCACCTGGAAGAAGCGGAGAAAAGCCTGGCGGACCTGCCCGGCCGGGGGGCAGGCGGCGGCGGAGCGAGCCCGGCGGGGGCCGCAGCGCCAACCCGGGGGGACCCGGAGCAGCCCCCGCACATGGCCTGCCGCCGCCATCTTAACTGCGGGCGGAACTCCTGACACCAGGGCCCGGCTTCGCTTCGTCAGAGGGAAACCGTTCACCGAGGGAGGTCAGCAAGAGAGACCTCCCTGCCGCAGTGGCCGGTGGGATTGGGGAGCCGCACGGGGTGTGCAGAGCTCATCCTCCCTCCCAGCATGCTTTGCGCCTCTTACAGGCCCGCCTGAAGGGGCCTCCGAGCACGTGGTACCGATGGGCGGGACGAGCGGAGCTTGGACTGTCTGGGCCACCGTCTGCAGAGCTCAGGTTCTCCCGTCCCCTGCACCAGCTGGTGGCCAAGTAGCAGTGTGGTGCACGTGGGGCTTTTCTGGGGAGGTTGGTGGCGGGGCGGAGTGTTACACAAACCCCGGTTACTGGCCTATTTCCTTTTTGTCTTCAGTGACAGCTCCCCTTAGGCTCGCCAATGGTGTAGTCACACAAACCCAAACACCCTTGCCGTGCCCCTTTTCTGAGGTCCCACCCCACTCCATTCCCCTCCCTCAGTCGCTTGCTCTCCCCCTCTTTCACCAGGCTGGGACAGGGGGTCGGGATGTCCGGGCTGGGGCTGAGAGGTTTGAAGTGTGGGAGGGGCCTCTCAGCTGAGGCTGGGATAGGGGTGTGGGTTGGAAAATGTGGGAGGGAGTTTGGGTGTGGTGGGTGCTCAGTACTGGGGTTGGGTGTGGGAAGGGGTGGGGGTGCATGCTCTGGGAGTTTGGGTGCAGGAAGGGGCTCTGGGCTGGGGTAGAGGGTTGGGATGCAGAAGGGGGTTCAGGGTATAGGCTCCATCTGGGAGGTGCTTACGCTTACCTGGGGCAGCTCCCAATTGGCATCATTGTGGGGCTAAGAGAGGCTTCCTGCATGCCCTGGCTCCATGCTGCTCCTGGAAGTCACTTCTGGGAGGAGAGCGGGGAACAGAGGGCTCTCCCCACACTGCAAGTGCCACCCCCGCAGCTCCCATTGGCTTCAGTTCCCAGGAAGATTAGTAACCCTAGTTCCCCTCTCTGATGAACCTGGACCCTGGAGCATTGTCCACCTGGCTTCTCTCTGTCTGGCCGGTCAGCTGGTAGGTCTTACTTTTCCTTTAGCCTCTTGTTCAGTTCAACCTATCTGGGGCCCTGTGCATCATATATTTATTAACTTCTGCGTGCTGGGGCTCAAGTTTCTTTTGTTTTGGACAACACTTTCCACCTCTCCAATGTTCAATAATAATCAGTATTGCTAACCCCGAATATACAAGTCCCACAAAATCAGGCCCACAAAAATCATGATTTTTTTTTTTTAATGTTGGGGTCTTTTTCTTTGCCTTTTGGTTCTTGGGGACTTCAGGATACCTTCAGATCTTGTTTTCAATTTTTTTTTTTTTTTTTTTTTTTGCTACTGGGACAGAAAGCTGATATTTGCAGGAAGACACCAAAATTTTGTGAGTGTTGTAATAAAATAACAAGAGTTGGCAACAGCAAATAAAGGAAGATTACAACCTGAAAAAAGCATGTTTCAGTGTCAAAGTTGTATACCTACTATGTTACAGGTAATACTTCTGAGTCCCATAAATTAAAAAGATCAGAGGACATGTTTGACCTCTGCATTGTTCTTCAGGTTGTTTGTATGCTGACAACCCTCTGTGCAAGGGATGATTAGGTTTTCACAGGTGCCACTCTCACCTGAGTTTACAGTACTGCCAGTACAGTCTGTGGGCCTATTCTGCTGGGCTGGGGTCAGCACACTGGGTACACACTACGGAGCAGTGGTGGCCGTGGGGGGTGGGAGAGCCATGCAGCTTCCTCTCATAAACACACAATGGGGGCTGGAGATCTGCTGGTTTCCTCCAGCTCAGTTTGTTGGCATCGTGGCCAGGAGGGTGAGTGAGCACTGTAGGGTTGGGCACCAAATCCTGTACCCTAGGGAGCAGGACATGTCAGGAGTCAGGCCTGGGTAGCTATGGTTTGAGCATCACTAACCCCCTAGCTGCAACCTATGGGATCAGAATCTGGCCCTAACTCCCGAGGCAGGGGGGGGTGGAGCGCAGAGCAGTAGATGGACGAGTTGGGCTCGCTGCTAAAGACGGCGGCAGCCCGGGTGAGTTCTGAGCACGCGCAGAATAGAGCCTGTCCCTTAGAGTTAACGGCTCTGGCATCGATTGACTGGGCCGCTGCGTCCGCGCAGGCGCGGTGGGTTTGGTGCCATCTTTGTTGCGGGTGACGAAGGCAGGCGAGCGTCCTGCCGCCCGGAGTTGGATGGTGCCACCGTCCCCTTCAGCGATTGCTCCTGCCTGCTGCCTAGGCCGGGCGGTGCGGGCGGGATGGCGGAGCGCGGCGGCCCCTCGCCCCCGGGGGGCTGTGGCCGGACCTGGTGCCTCAGGCGAGTGGGGATGAGCGGCCAGTGGCTCCTGCTGGAGAGCGGCAGCGAGGTGGGACCTGTAGGACAGGGTGGGGGTGGGGGTGGGGGTGGGGCGGTGAGGTGATGAGCCGGGGCTGGGGGGTGGGGCGGTGAGGTGATGAGCCGGGGTCGGGGGGCTGGAGGTGGGGGAGGGGCGGTGAGGTGATGAGCCGGGGTCGGGGGGCTGGAGGTGGGGGAGGGGCGGTGAGGTGATGAGCCGGGGTCGGGGGGCTGGAGGTGGGGGAGGGGCGGTGAGGTGATGAGCCGGGGTCGGGGGGCTGGAGGTGGGGGAGGGGCGGTGAGGTGATGAGCCGGGGTCGGGGGGCTGGAGGTGGGGGAGGGGCGGTGAGGTGATGAGCCGGGGTCGGGGGGCTGGAGGTGGGGGAGGGGCGGTGAGGTGATGAGCTGGGGTTGCGGGGGGCTGGTGGGGGAGGGGCGGTGAGGTGAGGAGCAGGGGTCGGAGGCATGGTGGTGGGGGAGGGGCGGTGAGGTGATGATCAGGGGTTGGGGGGCTGGTGGGGGAGGGGCGGTGAGGTGATGATCAGGGGTTGGGGGGGCTGGTGGGGGAGGGGCGGTGAGGTGATGAGCAGGGGTTGGGGGGCTGGTGGGGGAGGGGCGGTGAGGTGAGGAGCAGGGGTTGGGGGGGCTGGTGGGGGAGGGGCGGTGAGCTGATGAGCAGGGGTCGGAGGCATGGTGGTGATGGAGGGGCGGTGAGGTGATGAGCAGGGGCCGTGGGGGGCTGGTGGTGGGGGAGGGATGGTGAGGTGATGGTCTGGGTGTGTGTGTGGTGGGGGAGGGGCGGTGAGGTGATGATCAGGGGTCGGGGGGGGGGCTGGTGGTGGGGGAGGGGCGGTGAGGTTATGAGCGGGTCGGGGCTGGTGGTGGGGGAGGTGATGTGGGTCTGAGGGCTCCCTGGTGTTTCCCATGTGCCCCGTAGCTCCTGTTGAAATGGGGCTCTGAGCCCTGTAGACCAGTGATTCTCAAGCTTTCCTTGCAGGAGTCTGATTTGTCTTCTGTTCCTCCAAGTTTCACCTCATTTAAAAACCACTTGCTTACAGAATCAGACATCAAAATACAAAAGTGTCACAGCACACTATTACTGAAGAATTGCTCACTTTCTCAATGTTACCTACATTTCAGTGTCTAGTATATAGAGCAGTATAAACAAGTCATTGTGTGAAATTTTATGTTGCACTGATTTCGCAAATGCTTTTTGTGTAGCCTTTTGTAAAACTGGACAGATATCTAGATGAGCTGATGTACCCCCAGGTACATGTGTGCTGCTGGTTGAGAACCACTGCTGTAGATGAGGCAGCAGCCCTTAGTATGAAGCAAGGGTTGGTTGGTTTCCATTCCAACCCTTGTCTCTTTTGGGGTGTGGGGGAGGTGAGCTCTAGTGGGCAGGGCTGAGTGCAAGTTCCTCCCACTCACTTGGGGTAGCCAGCCTTGCTTTACAGGCAGAGGGGCTCTTTGCCTACTAAGGCAGTGTGTAGAAATCTTGGAAGAGTGGTGGCAACTCAGAGTTGCTTGTATAATAGTCCTCTGAACGAGTGAAATCTTCTCCAGAGGTGTTACAGGTCCTGCCAGGTGTTAGAGTCCTAGCAGAGAGTTTGTGACCTTTTGTTGCCTCTTGCATAAAGGAAAAAGCCTAAAATGTTTGTGGGGGGTGATGGAGGGGAAGCAGAATTTTTTTCTTCAGAGGTTCTGGGAACTGGAGTGGGGGCTTTCTCAATCTTTAATTGAAGGAACAGGATGCTGAAATTCTGACAGATTCCTTCCACCCTGCTGTTTACCCGATATATATTAAACAGAATGGAGCAAAAAACAAAACAAAAAATAAGGCTTTAAGCAGTGAGTTCATTTCCCCTCTCAATACTAGAAAATCAGGATTAACAAGATCTGAATTTCTAATGTAAGAAACAGCTGAGAATCCTCTGTAAAAATGAGTCTTTTTGATCTGTACCTTACAGAAGCTAAAAAGGGTACAATCATCAGAAATGACTACTACAAAGTAGATGAGTACTACTCCACACAAATAAGTCATCCACAAGGCCTTGAAAATGGCATGACCAATACTGATGTATGCATGTGTAAATTTTCACTTTCTTGAGGATCATGTGATTTTCTGCACAGTTCTGGATTGTTTGGTAAACATGTGAAATGCTGGGCTATGTTCTTTTGTATGTTCCAAGACCAGAAGGAACCACTGTAATATAGTCTGATCTCCTGTATAGCACTGGCCATAGACCTTTCCCAAAATAATTCTCTCCCTCCCCCATTTGAGAATGTGTGTGTGGTAGACTGAAGAGCCTATTATTAAATAATTGTTTTCCATGTAGGTACTTACAGACTGTAACCAAGTCACCCATTTACCTTCTCTTTGTTAAGCTAAATAGATTGAGCTCCTTGTGACTATCACTATAAGGAATCCTTTAATCATTCTCCTGTTTCTTTTCAATCCTTTCCAATTTATCAACATCCTTCTTGAACTGTGGACACCAGAATTGGACACTTATTCCAGCAGTGGTCAAACCAGTATCAAATATTAGAGGTAAAATAACCTCTGAGATTCCCATTTATGCATCAAAAAATCATGTTTGCCCTTTTGGTCACAGCATTGCACTGAGAGCAAATGTTCAGCTGATTATCCACCCTGATCTGCAAATGTTTTTGAGAATCACTGCTTCCCAGGATGAGGTCCCCCATGCTGTTAGTGTGACCTACATTGTTTGTTTCTAGATATATATCTTTACATTTAGCTGTATTAAAACACATATTGTTTGCTTGTGTGCAGTTTACCAAGCAATCCAGATTGCTCTGAATCAGTGGCCTGTCTACTCCCCCATTTTTAGTGTCATCTGCTGCATTTCCTGAGTTAATTTACCTGACACAAAAAAGGTATTTTTTTCTCCTACTGATACTGGCCCATCTACATTTAACAGCTCTCTTAGAAGTGGTATGCTAATGTACTTTAATTTTTTTTTCTTTCTTTCTGTGTGTATAGATGCGTCTTACTTCTCTTCCATTCTATGCATCCAATGAAGTGAGCTATAGCCCACGAAAGCTTATGCTGAAATAAACTAGTTAGTCTCTAAGGTGCTACAAGTATTCCTCGCTTTTTTTAATGATGATTTTGTGTTTCTTCCAGGTCATTGATAAAAATGTTAAATAGCATAGGGTCAAGAACCAGTCCCTGTGGGACCCCATTAGTTGCACCTGTTCAATGGTGATTCTCCATTTACAATTACATTTTGAGACCTATCTGCTAACTTTTAATCTCTTTAATGTGTGCCATATTTATTTTACATTGTTCCAGTTTTTTAATCAAAATGTCATCTGTTACCAAGTCTAAGTACAGTACATCAATGATAGGCTTAAGATTAGCAGCCATGTTAGTCTGTATCCGTAAATAAGACGAGGAAGACTTTGTAGCACCTTAGAAACTAACCAGTTTATTTCAGCATAAGCTTTTGTGGGCTATAGACCACTTCATCGGATGCAATGGCCCATCAAATTAAACAGCCTCTTAGAATTGGTATGCTAATGTACAACATTTTTTTGCTTTCTGTGTGTATAAATGCATCTTACTTCTGTTCCATTCTATGCATCCGATGAAGTGGGCTAAGCCCACGAAAGCTTATGCTGAAATAAACTGGTTAGTCTCGGTGCTACAAAGTCTTCTTCGTCTTATTTACATCAATGATGTTACCTTTACCTTGCTGCCTTTGCTATTATTGGGTCACAATCAGAGATGAAAGTAAGCCGGTATGCCCCGGTACGGCGTACCAGCGAGAGTTGGTGCGCCATACCGGGGCGGCTCGGCTTCACCAGGCGCAATTGAAAGGACCTGGGGCTCCCAGCAGCAGCTGGAGCCCCAGGCCCTTTCAATTGCTGCGGGAGCCCGGGGGAGGCTGCAGAGTGGCTCTGGTGGCAGGGCCCGGGGCGGTAGCGGTGTCCCAGCCCCAGGCTCTTTAAATAGCTACTGGAGCCCCGCTGCCGCTTCCCCAGGGCTCCGCAGGGACGGGAGCCCTGCTGCCGAAACCCTGGAGAGGCTGCGGAGGGGCTCCGTTAGCTACTTAAAGAGCCCGGGGCTGGGACACCACTACCGCCCTGGGCCCTTTAAACTCCCACCGGATCCCCGCCGCAGCCTCCTCTGGTCTCCTGCAGCGTGGGTTCCAGTGGAATTTTAAAGGGCCCGGGCCGGTAGCAGTGTCTCAGCCCCGGGCTCTTTAAGTAGCTAACGGAGCCCCGCCGCAGCCTCCCCAGGGCTCTGGCAGCAGGGCTCCCGTCCCCGCAGACCCCTGTGGAAGCGGTGGCGGGGCTCCGGTAGCTATTTAAAGAGCCTGGGGCTGGGACACTGCTACTGCCCCGGGCCCTTTAAAATTCTGCCAGAGCGGGGTGGGGGGGTGATGGGCTGAGGAGGGGTGGGGAGGGTTGGGCTGAGGAGGGGTGGGCTGAGGGGTGGGGGGGATCTGAGGGGAGGCCCCTTACCGGTATGGGGGCGGGATGGCTCTGCCCCCAATCCCGCCCCTTCCGGCAGAGGCTCTGCCCCTTCTGGGGACCAGAGCTGGGCCAACCCCCGTACTGGTAAAAAGTTTTTGTTACTTTCACCCCTGGTCACAATAGTATTTCTCATTATGAACTTTCAAGTTGCATTGATGACTGTCTTTCAGATATGCCATGCTTTTCAGGTAAAGAAAACAAGGAATACTTGTGACTTAGAGACTAACAAATTTATTTCAGCATAAGCTTTTGTGGGCTATGGCTCACTTTGTCAGATGCATAGAATGGTAAATAATGACTCCTGTGAGAGTCACAGTTATTGGAGGAAATAACTAAACTGTTCAAATGCTCTGTTAAATTGACTTAGAAATTGAACAGTGTAAAACTTCAGCCTCTCCCAGGTTAGAGGAACCATAACTCCTGCTCTCATTCACCAGGAAAATTCTCCTCTCAAAGTGAGCCTTCAGTGTCTGAACCTTCCAGCTCAATAAGAGATTCTAGCTGTCTCAAGTAAGATTGGAGACTCATACCGCTATACATCAATATCTCTGTAGATTCTTGACCAACTTGAAGGACTTCATGCAGCTAAAGCTTCCAAGATTGCTCACTACAGTTCTGAACAAAGAAAATGTGAGGACGCTAGCATCACTTTTTCTGAAATTTCATCAGAGACTTTTTACTAAAGGCTTGTATACACTGGCACTTTACAGCACTGCAACTTTCTTGCTCAGGGGTGTGTTTTGCTTTTGGTTCTTGGATTTAAACATGAAGTTATGCGACATTCAGTAAAAGTTATAAGTAGTAACCATGTGTGTGACTAGTGTTAAACTTACTATTTTGAACCCCAGTAGAAGCTACTTTACAAAGCTAATTTATCCCATGTGTTTATTTTACTGTATTTAAAATCAAAGCAGATAGATCACTCTTTCTGTATTGTTGCTGATGGTGGCTATTAAACTGTTTTTATCTTTAGGTAACTATAGGCCGAGGATTTGGTCTCACCTACCAACTGGTCTCAAAAACCTGCCCACTGATGATCTCTCGTTACCACTGTATTTTCAAGCAGAATGCACAAGGCCAGTGGACAGTTACAGACAACAAGGTACTGAGAATGAAGGTGTTTTAACTGTACTGAGAGATATTGAGGATGACATCCCATTTGGGAGCTGTGTCTGAGTAACTTCAGGGTCATAGTTAGGAAGTACAGGTAACCTTGAGTCATGCTGTAATATAGTCTAACTGGAGTAAAAGACTTACGGGAACATGTGCTTCTAGTTGTTCCCCCTGAATCTGGAACTTCATCCAAGCTGAGACCCAGAATGCTGAGTCAGGCTTATTCATGTCTGACTAGAAGGGATACTTCCTGCTTTTAGCTTCTTCTCTTTAATAGAACACTTTGATGCTATCAGATAGTGAAATGCTGTGGGGAGTATTGGTCCTGAGAGCCTATCTGAGAACTTTGTATTGCTGTGCAAAGAATAACTGAAAGCTGACATTCTTAAAAAGGATATTGCTCTTGCAAAGTTAATTAAATTACAAACTGGTGCCAGTTATGGTAGTGGCACAACTGTAATTTAGTTTTAATAAACTAAAGTTAGAGATGGTTTTCTGATCATGAAACTGACTTTTGATTCCATTGGTTGACATCATCATTTGGCTACAGCAGTGGTTCCCAAACTTTAATAACCTGTGAACCCCTTTCACTAAAAGGCCAAGTCTCGCGAACCTCCCCTCCGAAAAATGAATGTTTCCAGGGATTTTCTCCTTTGCCCGAGTATAAATTATAAAAACAGTGCTCTTGGAAATGTAAAATTTGTTTTTAATGAGATGCTTTATTAATTATTATTGATCAGTACAATATTTTTATTACATTATGAAAACGGCAACATGCTTCCAAGATCACTTTTGTAGCTTGTATCACATTGAATAAGCCTGTTATGAGACCAGGCTCCTATGTTTTATTGAGGCGTATCAGATGTGAAACAGCATGAGGGCATTTAAGAAGCCAACTCAGAGTTCCTCCTACACAAGCGTTCAGGTCTTGAGCAGTCCAGGCAAACAATGGACATTACAACAAAGTTTAAACTTGTTCATCATAATTTTAACAACAATACTAGCTGCCTATTTAATTTTTAAAACAGGAAAACATATCAGAAATGGAAGGAGAGGAGGATAAGGAGTCTTGAAGTTTAAATCTCCTCAGTGTGATAGATATGCTTGTTTTGATCTGCTTAGCTCTTTGAAGTCCAGGGGCTTCGGGCTGTTGGCCCCATGCTGCCAGGAGTCCCTAGGGACAGCTCTGTCCACCATTAGGGAATTTTTTTTTTGAGAACCCCTTGTAACATTTTTCAAATCCCCAGGGGTTCACGAACCCCAGTTTGGGAACCACTGGGCTAGAGTAAAGAATTGAGATCCAAGTTCTAAAATGCCTATTATTTCATTTGCTTACAATGGCAAGTTGTTTGTCCCCTTTGATTCCAGTCTCCTTCCCTACACTTTCCTTCAGGCTGGAAAACTATTAAAGTCAGGAAGCTTTTTCCTAGGGTCTAGCTCAAGCATTTTTCCTAGGTTTTTCCTAGGGGCTAGCTCAAGCATTTCCCATTAAGCTTCAGAGTATTGTTTCTTCTTGAAACCACCGTAGGTAGTTCCTTCCTTTTCTTCCATGTGGTTGCCTAAATCAGTTTTATTCTTAAGAGTTGTAGAAGGAAACCCTTACTGATGTTCTAACTAAATTTCTCTCACACACACATGAAACAGGGACACTGACTCACTTGTTTGGGTAGTGCAAAAGCTAGTTAGACATATTCTTTCTGAAAAGTTAGGCTGTGTTTGCAGCAACCAAGTATACCTTGTGGAGGAGTTAATTTAAATGTGCATTGATAAGTTTTGCTGATTTCTGTTTGTTTTCAGAGTCTAAATGGTGTTTGGTTGAATAAGGAACGTCTTGATCCATCAAAAGCCTATCCAATAGGTGAAGGAGATCATATTCAACTAGGAGTGCCTTTGGATAGCAAAGAAACTGCTGAATATGAATATGAAATGATTAAGGAAGAATGGGAGAAAGTTAGTCCATTTTTAGCCCCAAGGAATGATCAATTGATGGGGAAACCTAAGGGTGCAAGAACTAAACGTAAACTTAGTTTGGAGGAATCAGAAGCATCTGGAGCAGAAGGCCCTTCGAATTCCAGATCTAAAAGGGACAGAGTGTCCTGCGATAGTGAACCTTTGAGTAAATCATGGGGGAGGGCAGAACTGGCCAAACAGCCAACAGAAAACATGGATGTCAAGCTACCTTCTCCTGGACCAAGCATGGAGGATAAAGCTACAGTGTATTGTAATCCTATGAACTCTGAGAAAGTTATATCTCTTAGCCATAAGGACCAGAAAGCCTCTAGCCTGGCACAGTCTTGGACTGGCTTGGAAATGCTGAGGAAAACCCTGGGAAATATAATGAAGCTGAAAGTCAAGGTGGAGGAGAAGCAGACAGCTGTTTTGAGCATGAAGAAGAGCAAGAAGTCTGGCCAAAAAGAAATCAGGGTGATGGAACAGGAGCTGCAGGAATTGCAGGACCAGTTGTGCACTGAACAGGAACTTCAGCAGCAGAGGGTGCAACAGCTGGAGAAAACATTCTATGAGGAGCAGCAGCAGCTTTTGGAGGTATGCACATTTGTATGGAAATTTTCATCAATTCCAGAAGTATGTCACTCCCCAATATACAGACTTAGAGAATGGGTAGAAACTAGAGGGCTTGACTAGGCAAGAGATTAATAATGGGGTTTAACCTCAAAGGCAGGTTCCGCACAAATAAATAGTATAAGAATTGCCATCTGCATGCTGAATGGTCTGTGTGAAGTGAATATTGTTTCTGTATTCTCTCATGGTTGCAGAGAGGACAAGGACTGACTGGGTCATTGAGATTGAACTCTTCTTCTACCTTTAGACCGGGGTGGGCAAACTGTAGCCTGCCGGCTTTGGATCGGGCTCATGAATTTGCCACCCCCGTGGCGCGCAGGCCCTGCGCTGCCGGCACTATGTCCCTGTGGCCCCTGTGGCGGGGGGGTAGTGGGCTCTGTGCGCTGCTTTTGCCTGTGGGTACCTCCCCCGAAGTGCCCATTGCCTGGGAACAGGGAACTGCAGCCAATGGGAGCTTCGGGGGAGGTACCCACAGGCAGGTGGAGCCCTCTGCACTCCCCTCCCCGAAGAGCCTCAGGGACATGGTGCTGGCCACTTCCTGAAGTGGCCCAAGGCCAGGGCAGGCAGGCAGGGAGCCTGCCCTGGCCTCAGTGCACACCGCTGCCACCCCGGAGCCACTCCTTCTGTGCCCCTGGCCCTGAGCCCCTTCCTGCACACTGCACTCCCTCCAGCACCCCTACATTCATGGCCCTGGAATCAATTTTCCTACTCTGATGTAGCCCTCGGACCAAAAAGCTTGCCCACCTCTGCTCTAGACAGGTTACCAGGTCAAGACTGAGTTACATTGGAGGCCCTTTCCCATTCAAGCAGGAGAATCAGTGGGCACTGTTACTTCCATTGATTTTTGACTGTCTAATGAATAAAATGCAGGAAGGGCAATTTCCTTATCACCAAGTGCTCAATCTGGAAGTCTTACTGGCCTGTATACATTCATGTAGATAAGTAGCTGTCAGATTTTTTATTTTTATTTTTTTTTAAAGTTCTGGTCTCTGTCTCTCTATACTTGAGTTTGTTAACAAGTATGTTTGAAAGCAAGAGAGAATCCAACTGAAAGTGGATTGGTTATTTTGCCTAGTAATTGGGAAAACCTGTTGGTCTGGATAATTGAACACTTCATTGTAGAAACCTTGCATACAGGAAGAGAGATTCTCCCCCTCTGCTCAGACTGGAGGAGGGATCCAAAGCAGCAGTGGGAGTTGTCTACTGTAGTGTGGTAGGTTAATCTCTTTAGATGTTTTCTCAAATGGAGTTAAAACATTTCTATTTCCCCACTCATAGCCTATTACAGTAGACTCTCGATTATCCAGGATGATAGGGAAAAAATTAATCCTGGTTAATAAAATCCTGGATAATCACCATCTATAGGAAATATGGGGAGGGGGGTTGGTTCACCAGCCACGTGGTGGTGGTGGTGGGGTGTTGGTTCACTGGCTGCCCTGCGCCCTGGTGGAGGTTTTTTGTGTGTGCTTAGGGTGGCAACGCCAGAGCCAGCCCTGCGAGTTACACAGGTTTTTTTTTTTTTTTTGACATCCTGGTTAATCCAGTCCTGGATAATCGAGAGTCCACTGTACTTCCTTTTCTATGCCTTGCGAACATTCTAATTCCATTAAAGCTAAAATACCTTGGAGATGTTTCAGATATTTAATATTGAAGGATATTGTCTATGAAGAGTTATAATGTGTAAGTTTAGATGGCTCTGACCTTTCAAGAGCCCGGGAGCACTGAATGTGAGGAATTTCTTAGGTTTGCTTTACACTGTTTCTAACATGAGAAAAAACAGGAGTTTTCCTTTCTCCCTATTCCTAGCCCAAGGGTATTCGATCTGCAGACCGTAGGCCAAAGCCAGACTGCCAGACACTTTTGAATGGATCCTGAAATCTTTTTATTTACTTACCTTTTTTAAAAATTATTTTTATTTCCTCTGGAGTCTGGACCGTGACCATATCTTGACAAAAATAATGGACTAGCCATTCCGGACCTCTTTATATTGCTTAGTTTGGTTCCATGATTGTTTTTCTTCCCATAGCAAAACTCTCCTTTTGTGTCTTATTTTTTCAGGGAGTGAAAAAGCAGCAAGGGGAAGAGAATCTGAAGGAGCAACTGGCCCAGGTTGTGCAGGAGGTAACTTACTACAGAGTTAGGCGTGATCTAGCTGTGTAATGTGGGGAATAGCTAAACTTTGCCTGCTATTTTGGCAACTGGCCAGTAGCCTCAGGAACAGATTACAACTGCTTTTCATCTCTGTGATATAAGTGACAAGTTCTGCACTCCATGATAATTGGCAAACTGGAATACAGTGGAAAAAGGGCAAAAATCCAAATACAACCTAAAAGTGTAGATATCTGTAATGAATTAAAAAAAAAAAAGCTGTGCCTTTCTAAACAGCCTATCCCTGCCCCCATCCAACCCCCTCCCACTTCCTGCCCCCCTTAGAATCATCAACCCATCCAATCCCCCCTGCTCCTTGTCCCTGATCACCCTGTCCCTAACTGTCCAACCCCCCTGCTTCTTGTCCCCTGACCGCCCCATCCCGAGACCCCCCCTCCCCACCCCTAACCACCACCACCCCCGGGACCCCTACCTAACTCCCCCCCACTTCCTGTCCCCTGACTGCCTCTTGGGTTTTGGGTTTATTTGTATTTTTTCTAGAATGGCCAAAATAAAGGAACTTTGTTCATCTGTGTTTATGTTTAAATACCAAAGTAAATTAATGTGACTGGGACAACTCTTGCATCTCCATTGCTCCTTGGTGCTGCCTGCTTAGACCCCAAGACATCTCCTCCCTGAAAGGAGCCCAGATTTTTTGTTAGGCTCAGAGCCTAATTAGACTAAGGCTTAGACTACATTAGAAGTGCTACTTCAGTGCAGCTGCGGTGCATCTGGTGAAGATACTCTTTGCTGATGGGAGAGCTCTCCTATCAGCATAGTAACTCCACCTCTGCATCAGGCGGTAGCTATATCGGTGGGAGAAGCTCTCCAGCCAGTATAGCGCTGTCCACACCAGTTCTTGGGTGTGGATTATTCACATCCCTGAGCAACATAAATTATACAGAAGTAAATGCTAGTGTAGACAAGGCCCGAGGTATGGATAAGAAGTTAACTAGGGCTATCCTGGTTACCCTCTGCCTAAAGAGACATTCCCCCTGGGAGTTGGAAAATCCTGGAACCTCTTGGGATTTAATCCCCAAATTCCTATGCCACTACCTGGTGTAGTGAGGCACAACTGGGGTATGATTTATATATCCCCAGAGGTGTATTTCTGATAAACTGGATTTGTATTTTCTGACCTATGCTGAATCCAGTGACTAACCCATGTATTGTTGTATTATATAAGGGTTTTTAACTGTGAGTCTGTTTGCTGAGTGCTTGAGTTTTTCCTTATTGTACGCTACTTGTGGCGCAAATTTTACTTGCTTATAGAAGACTGACCCTTCTGATTCCTCATCTAAAGAACTAATTGGAGTCCTTAAACCCCTAGGAGTTGGGCTTACGTTGCATTGATTGAGTAAAAAATGGGCAAAAATCAGTGAGTGAGCAGCATGGTAGGGAATATGTACATTTCATTGGGGTAAGTTACGAGAATCTCTCTGGATTTATATTTTTACAGCATCGTGCCCTGATGGATGAGCTGAGCCGTAGCAAGAAGGATTTTGAAGAGATCATTCAAGCTAAGAATAAAGAGTTGGAAGAGACAAAGGTATTGAACAGAAATTGCTTTTTCTGGTCTGTTCATTAGAGCAAGACAGTTTGCTGCCATTGAGGAAACAGATTGTTCAGTACTTTCCTCAGAGCTTCCTATTGCCTGGAGCAATGGAAATCTTGTATATTGAGGAGATGACTGGCTTGCTTTCTGGATGGAAGGAACAAGATGTCTTGTCTGGACAGTCCCCTATATGGAGTGGCACTGTGAATAGGCATTAGTGGAGGATGCTCAAACTCAAAGAGAGAGTGCAGGGCAAAGGAACATGGCACAAGGGGAAGGAGCAGTGGCCCAATCTTCCCTCCCTCAAAAAAAGTCCTCCCAGACTGAGTGAGTTTGAAAACTAGTGTTCCACTTTCTGTTAACGTTCATACAATTGAACTGCAACGAGCTCTGTCTGGGACTGAAAACAACAAAGGGATTGACTGAAACAAGGCACGACTCCTCCTGCACCATAGGTGTGCGCAGCACATTTCATTAGGGTGTGCACCCAGGAAATTGTATTTATTTATTTATTTTAAAAGGGCCGCACTCTGCATTGAAAGCCACTTTTTTTGGGAGACATTAGGGGGCACACCCTGTGCGCACGCCTATGTCCTGCACTAAGGCATGATGGAAAGCAATTGAGAGAGCTTCCTATTTTGCCTCCTCTAGGAGGACATGACAATCTCCCATCTTTGGCTGCATTTCCTTTGACTTTCGGTTCCTTCACAAACTTAAGATTGTTTTAAATGTAGCTTTGGTTGTGACTTTCTCCATTTTACTGAGGAAGTAGACCCTTATATCCTGGTGATTTGCAACCTGTTACATTTAACTCCACATCACTATATGAGAACAAGGAAAATCATCTTAAATTCCCAAGCTTCTACCGGGTACTTATTTTTTGCACTCCTCCATTTGAACCATTTTGGTTGAACAGATACTTTCTATTCATGCTGCTACAATAGTTCTTCTGACCTTTGACCTTTTATGCTGAGTTCATCCTACTATGAATTTTTGCTTCTAGGAATTATCCTTTAAGTAGTTAGGAAAGATTTGGAAATATTCTGGAAAGGCTGATTCAGCTTGTACCTTCTTCACCAAAGCAGGACATTAGTAATTGTTGAAACCATGTATTGTAACAACTATCTCCGTAGTCACTGGGATTGTTCTCTGTACTGCTGTGGTTGCTAATTTGAAACCCCTCTCTTCTCCTTTCCATATAGAAAGAATGCAGATCTGAGACAAGAAAACCCTGGGATTGTGTGCTGTATCTGTCTCTCCTCCACTGCTCCTCCACCCCACGTCCTGCCCTTATTTAGTAAACCCTTTGCTCCTCAGTAGGTGACCATGTGTGTCTTCCTTACAGGAGGAGAAGGAGAAGGCGAGAGCGCAAAAGGAGGAGGTTTTGAGTCAGATGAATGATGTACTGGAGAATGAGCTGCAGTGCACAATCTGTTCTGAACACTTTATTGAGGTACAGTAACTGACATGGGTTTGTTCAGAAGGGAAAGGATTTAAGAAGCTTTTATTTTCAAAAGTCAAAGCAAAGGTGTTTTTTAAGCTTCTTCTCTTTAGATCTAGGAAATTATTCACACTGACCAAGATTTTTGTGTTTTGCTCCCCTTGTTGAGTATTGTCACTTTCTGTTGTCAGTTATATCTACCCAATTACATTTAATTAACTGGGGTTGCCTGGCTATAACTAAGAGTAGAATTTGATTCCCCTTCAGTATCCCTAGAAGGGACACTCAACTCAGATTAGGCCTTAAATGTAGGCTATTAAAGTATGAATAGAAATTTTTAGTTTTAGTTTCAATGGGTCATTTAGAAATTCCTTCGTAACCGTGGAAACCTGAAGACAGTGGCCTTGTTCTGGTGTCTGAGAATCAGAAAATTAAACTCCATCTAGTTTCACTATGGAGTGGTCCCTTAGGAAATATGTTTTAAATTGGAAGTAGGGTCTAGTGTTTAAGGCTCAGGAATGAATTTTGAAGTTCTTGGTTCTCTTGTCCTTCTATAAATCCATGATGTGCCCATATCTTGAATACTGCTTACAGATGTGGTCTCCTCATCTCCAGAAAGATATACTGGCATTATAAAAGGTTCAGAGAAGGGCAACTAAAATGATCTGCTTGCATCCGACGAAGTGGGTATTAGCCCACGAAAGCTTCTGCTTCAATACTTTAGTTAGTCTTTAAGGTGCCACAGGACTCTTTGTTACCTCTAAAATGATTGAGGGTTTGGAACAGATCCCATATGAGGAGAGATTAAAGAGGCTAGGATTTTTCAGCTTGGAAAAGAGGAGACTAAGGTGGGATATGATAGAGGTATATAAAACCATGAGTGGTGTGAAGAAAGTGAATAAGGACAAGTTATTTACTTGTTCCCATAATATAAGAACTAGGGGCTATCAAATGAAATTAATGGGCAGCAGGTTTAAAACAAATAAAAGGAAGTTCTTCTTCACACAGAGCACAGTCAACCTATGGAACTCCTTGCCTGAGGAAGTTGTGACGGTTAGGACTATAATAAGATTTAAGAGAACTGGATAAATTCATGGAGGTTAAGTCCATTAATGACTATTAGCTAGGATGGATAAGGAATGGTGTCCCTAGTCTCTGTTTGTCAGAGGGTGGTGATGAATGGCAGGAGAGAGATCACTTGATCATTATCTGTTAGGTTCACTCACTCTGGGGCATGTGGCATTAGCCATTGTCAATAGACAGGATATTGGGCTGGATGGACGTTTGGTCTGACCCTGTACAGCCATTCTTATGTTCCCAAATGTACCACAGGTTTGTGTAGTCTTGGGTGAGTTACTTTATTTATCAGTTTTTCCATCTGAAAAATAGAGATAATCTCTACGTACCTTGGCTTGTAAGGACTGGTTGTTTCATAAATACTGTGTTTTCCTTGGACAGCAGGTACTACTGTAATATTTTCTCTAAGAGGAAATGCCCATATGATGTTTTGCTAGTTTCACAGGATTTTTTTATCTTAATCTTAGTGTTCTGATGGTGTTCTTCCTCCTGACCTCCGTAGGCTGTCACTCTGAACTGTGCACACAGCTTCTGCTCCTACTGCATCAATGAATGGATGAAACGTAAAGTGGAGTGTCCCATCTGTAGGCGGGAGATACAATCCAAGACGCGCTCCCTGGTTCTGGACAACTGCATTGACAGGATGGTAGAAAACTTGAACTTGGAAATGAAGGAGCACCGCCTGGCTCTCATCCGAGAGCGCAAAGGTGAGAGGTGGGTGGATGAGGTGTGACAAAGGCAGTCTCTGTTTCCATGTCCTCAGTAGAACTTCCTTTGGAACCTGTATACCACAGAATGCACTAGAAACCCATAGAGTCCTGGGAATGAACCTTTATTCCTGTATGAGGTTACGGCTGGGTCAGTATTTCCAATAGATTTTTTTAAAGGTTAGGATGGGAAACCGTTTCAGGATATGTTACATAGCCAGATTGTTGCACTGTAAAATACTTTGGGCAACTTTCTAGAGATTTTATTGTATGAACCCTACAGGGAAGTGGGAAGACTTCACTATTAGAGGCTAAGCAGTATTCGTTTATTTGGAGATAGTTTTGATAAACTATCATTGCTCAGAGCCGGTCTCAAAAAACCTGCCAAGTGACTTCTCGACAGTGGATTAAACCTATAGGTTATAGATCAATATGAAAGCTGAGCGGTGGGAGGGCTGGCTGGCAAGTTTCACAGACAATGTGCTAGTGAGAAGCTTGGCACCAGCACACAGTTGCTGAATATTGTTTTCTAATCTGCTTTTTTAGAGGGGTAATGTTATGGTTGGCATTGGATGGGAGACCGCTGAAGATAACTGGAGTTCTGCATGTAGTGTTGCTGATGCAGCAGGTCTCACTCTTCCCTCTGAGACAATATTGAATTTAGTGCCTCAGCACGATCGAGGCACAAAACCGTGGTCCTGTCCACTTGTCATTAAAACAAGAGTAGTAAGCATATGAAGCTTGATATCCTGACAAAATTCCAGTGTGGGTAACACCATTCTACATCCCTGTTCCAAATCTGTTTCTAGAGCACCCATTACTACTATCTAGGTGCTGAAATACAGAATTTATTCTCCACTGCTCTTCCTAAAAATGGTCGTTGCTGAGTGCTGTTAAATCACTGCTTGGTTCCCCTTTAGAGGTGGGTGCATGATCCCTTTTATGTATAATGTGTACAGCTCCTTGGGCTCCATCCTAACGAAAGGTGCTTTTGAAATATTTCAGATCCTCCTTGGTGAAACAGAATGACATCACTAAACATTGTCAGTGCTAACCTGAAAAAAACCACCTTTAGCCAAATCAGTCTGATTCCCTCAGAAAATGCTGCACTGCTCAGAGGCTTTCCAGCACTGCTTCATGGATTGCTTTCATCTCTGCAGAACTGACTCTGCTCAGGTGTAATATCCTAATGTGCGCATCTGTAGAGTACACCAAAGCAGCACTGAAGTGTCTTGTCGTGGAGTTAATGGTGACCAGACGAAATGGTGCCTTTACGTACAGGAAATCAGTGGTTCTTAACCATTTTATCCTCTCCTCAATCCCCACCTTCATGTGAGCCCGATAGAGTGTTTATTTATAGACTACTGAGGCAAAGAAAGCTTTATAATAGCCTTTATTTTGACACATTTCAGTGAGATGGATGAGGTTGTTTCTATGCAGTGGTGGAAAGATTGAAACTGGAATGAGCTCCAGTTGTACGTGAATTCCAGAATGGAACTGGCTGGAACACAGGCTCAATGGGGAATGGTTAGTTATATTCCAATAGCACCTAGAAACTCCAGTCAAAGATTAGGGCCTCTGCAAACAAGTAACCGCAGACAATCTCTTTCTCAGTAGGCTCTTAGTTTCCAGAGGATTGAATGGAGTCCTTGTTGTCCTCCAAAGTCTTTTGCTCCTTGATGCCCCTTTCTGACTTTGTTCCTTTTCACCCTCCATACTGATAAGGCCTTAAGGTAGCGAGCTGCTGCAATCTCTTCTGGTGATGCCACATTGATTGGTACCAACAAGGGAGCATTTGGTTGGGTGCCAACAGGGAGAGCATTAAGAAGAGGTGAAGAGACTGTCTCCTTGCCCTCAGTGCTATTCCTGCAGCTTTGTTGGACCTGGAATAAGCATAAAGAAAATCCCATTCATGTTTTTTTCCCAAGATTATAAGTAAAAAAGACAAGCCCCACCCAGATGGTCTCCAGACCTACAGCTTGAAAATTTTGCTGTAAGTGTGCAGTGTGGAAGTAAGAGGAGGTACTAAAGTTTTAAAGAGAATTCTAGCAATTAGCACTGACTGTAATCTAGCCACCAGCTAACTACAGTATCTGTGTATGTTTTGAATGCAGAGAAACAGGATGTCTTAGTGAACCCAGCCACGGACAGTGAGAGCAGCATCATTTCTTCCATCTATTCCATCTTGTCGAGCAGTTATGACAGTGATGACTTTGAGGAGGACACTGATTACGATGATATCTATGGTATCTATGGTATCTGAACACCCATATTGCAGATTGGATTGCCTGTGAGCCATGCAGAATCAACCTAAGTGTGCTTGGATCTACTGTAATCAGAGGTGAATGGATTGGATGTTTGGAAAGATAGGCATTGAACAGCCTGGAATTTGAGCTGCAGATGAAGAGTGCTTATCAGAGCACTGTTTTTGTTTTTAAATGACTGTATAATTTCTTGCCCTCTAAAGCATACAAACCTGGAATTGTGGGGATAACTAATATTTGTCATGCTAAGTACATTTACATACAAACTTTGATTTCCATGATCACTTGAGACCTGAACAGTAGAATAACGTCCTGGTTTTCCTGCATGCTCCACTGCTTATCTGCTGGGTTGAATTGCACCTATTCAAATGTTTGTCTGTTTCCTTTATTTCAACTAGTGGAGAGAATAGATACATATTTGAGCAGGCCTGCCACTCCATCCAGCAGATAGGAGAGATGCACCTAACGCACCAGTACAGTGCTAGTTTAAGATGGGTTTTCATTGTGCGATTTCACATGGCAGCTTGACTCATGCTTGTCGTTGTGTCATTAAGCAGTAACAGATGGCTGATTGTAGCTGTACAGCCCTTGGATCCCCGTGTGCTCTGTTCATTGTAGGTTGGGGTGCTGGGTCTCTGGCAGCTCTACTGATGTCAGTTATTTTCTGTTAGGTAGAGATGGAGAAGACTGAATGACCCAAGTGTCAGCCCAAACCAGTGCTATACTCGTTGCTCACAAAGCATCTTAGTCGTTCTCTTTCCAGGCCTTTTTCTGCTTAAAGGAAGTGGGAAATGAGCACATCTAGGAACAATAACTTAAAAAGACCCAATCAGTCCCTGTCCGAAGTGAAGATAGTGTTTATCTCTTCAGAAGTGCTACTGCTATTTGAGTTAATGAAATGTCCTGTTGGCCTGGTGTGGAGGTTGCATCTATGGCAAAACACAAGGCAAGAAGGGGAAATGGACTGTATCTACATATTTTTACTGTTTACAAAATGTTGCTGTTCAGCTGGGACATAACCCTAGCTTTGCAGCAAAGAATCCTCACTGAGGAGCTGGTGAACAAATCTCACCTCGTTTTTGCAAGCGCCTGACTGTGAAGTTCTGTTTTCATTGGCCTATATACTTGAGTTAGTTTTGTTAGCTAAAAGGTACCGTTTGATTGTGTGAGAGAGAAAAAACACAATCTTCTGTAAGTCTTTCTCTATCCATGTGTACGTATGTACCCATTTTTGTATTTCTCCTGCTTCTAAGGAGAAAAATGTGACCTCACTTCTGCTATTCTGCCTGCCACATCCAGAGATACAAACTTCATTCTGCTAATTACTTTTGACTTTAATGATAAAAATGGGTCCTGATCTCATTTTGATAGATCTTGTTGCTTAACATTAAAAACATTTTCCCTTCTGATAGTCATGGCAGCCTCAGCATTTTACTGATTTTATGAAATTATTCCAAAAGACTTGTGCATTCAGGGATTTGTATGACACACCACATAGCCCACTCTGCCCTGCATTTGTTGGGCCAGATAAGCCAACAATTTAATATAGATGGAACACACAGAACCCTAACCCTGGGGATGTAGTATTTCTTAATTTAAACTATCCTGTGCTGAAGAAAGGACTCATTGCAGGAATGTGTGAAGAGTGATGCCATTTCGTGAGGCAAGTGTCCTCCTGACATGATTTGTGTGATCAGGACTGTAACAGGGACAAACTGTCTGGTCTAGGAACCAAGGTGCAGGTAACTGTCATCCTCCTTAACTTCAATATAAGGCTTCTCTCCTGCTGTGGAGGAGCCAACACTACCTTGAGGTTTCCTGCTCTCCTGTGCTCTTGACATCAATTCCTACATGTATATTCTCTTTAGAAGTGCTAGTCAGTTGGGGGGAGAGAGAAGTGGTATCAATAGAGGATAGAGAATGGTTGACACTAACCCAGGTCTCTGTGGAAGAAGGGGATCTGTTTCCATATAGCATGGGATATGCTCTCTGGAGCCCAAGGATTACAGATTTCTTCTATCAAATGTATTTTGCCATGTTGCTGTATTATTTTTTCTGCCTGTTTTATTTTTACTAAATATATTTATTTTGCTGCTTTGCTATTTCTGTCATTGTCTAATTATACCTGTTCTTAAGTCAAAGAAATTAATTTCCCACTGTGTCTGCAGATGGGTTTTTTTCTTCCCTAAAGCCTGTTAAAACCACAATGCAAGGAGGATTAGGATGAATGAAATCTGCTCACCTTCCAAGATTATCAGTTATAGGTGTATTGGGTTACATGAGATGATGTGATGGACTAGTCCTAGGGAGACATTTCTTATCTGCATGTACATTTAATCAAAAAATAGCCCTTCTCAACTGTAAATTTCCCCCCTTTAAAATTAATGTGTTTGTGGCAGGGCTAGGGTAAAAACCCCATGATTGCCCTGCCACTGCAGGCTAAACCCTGCTTTCTGGCAGCAAGGCCGGGGCAGAGGCTAGAACAGCCCAGCTGAGAGCCCTAAGGAGGGCTAGCCCACAGCTCTAGGCTGGACTAAGTGGGTACAGCTGGGGCTGGGAGCAGTGAGGGCTAGAAAAGCTCTAAGCCCTGGTCAGGGAGACAGGCCAGGAGGAGGGCAGGGGGCTGCTCTGTCTCCTCGTGGAGGGCCGGGTGCCTCAGGGCCCCGGAGGCTCTAGATCCAGGACAGGGAAGGTAACTGTTGGGGGGACAAGGGGAGCACTTTGCTGACACTGAAACTGCACTGTAAATAAAGGACACTTAGAAAACACCACAAGAGGGTGTGGGAAACCTTATTATTGGAAGAACCAGGACACAGGACACAGGGGAACTAATATTTTGTGTGTGGAAAATTTCAGTTTTGCTAAAGAAAATCAATCTGCCATTGGGAAAATCAAAATGATTTCTACCTGGCTGGAAGGATCTTGTTGGTTTCACTTTTTGCCAGTGAAATTAACAAAAGCTTTCAGGGAGGGCTTCTGAGGCTGAGTGCCCTGACTTGCGGCTTCACACACAGGCACCCTCCCTTCATAGCTCTAGGGTGAAGAGGCAGAGAGACCAGCTGCTGAGCTTCCCTAGCAGCTCCAGGGCTGGGTGCTCTCTCCCTTTCCAACCCAGAGTTCTGGGTGAGACTTGAGGGGCTGGGCTCTCTGCCTCTCCAACCCCACAGCTGAGCTTCAGAGTTCTTTGCCTCTCCAGCTGCTGGGCTGGGGCTCTTGTCAATTTCAGAAGCCTTCTACATAGGTAACTAGAAAGGCCTGGCTGGCCAGGATCATCCGGGGATCAGGTTGTGGAGCTAAAAACTGCAGTATAGACATTTACGCTCAGGCTGCAGCCTGGGCTCAGAGACCCTCACCCTTCATGGGCTCTCAGAGGCTGGGCTTAAGTTCCAGCTTCTACACTAGAGCTTTATAACCCTGCAGCACAAGCCTGCATCAGCTGACCCCAGCTTTGAGACAAGACCCTTGGGTGTGTTCATGGCTGTGTAGATGAACACTGTTTTGGTTCTCTGGAAACAAAATTTTTCTGGAAAAACCTAAACCATGAAATTTTGCAATTTTTTTTTTATGATACATCTTATTTATTTTTCTCAAAATATGGCCAACTCTGTTAGTGGTATTTATTTGCTAGGTCAGATTAAAGTCATGTCCATGCTGGACATTCAGAAATGTTGGCTGATTGGGTTTAAAAGGATATCAGACTAACTCAGTTTAAACCTGCTTTAGGGTGAACATGGACTTGTGGTTAAAACACAGGACTGGGAGCTGGAAGATTTGGGTTCTATTTCTGACTGTGCCACTGCTGTGCTGTTGGACCTTGCACAAGTCTCTCTTCCCTTCTCACTGCCTGTTTTCCCCACTTGTACAAGGGGGACAATATAGGCATGTCAACGTCACGGAGATGTGGGGTTTAATTATTTGTAATGCACATTGAGATCCACTTAGCTTCCCGCTGTGGATAGATGCCAGTGTACATTTTGCAGGGGAGGAGAATGTGAGCTTAAAATTTGTTTAGGTTCCATGCAAAAGCTTAGTTTGAAAATCTCTTAAGGAGAGGAGGAGTGGAAGAGAGGAAGAGACCCTCCAATTCCCCATTTCCCGGACAAAGTTTATAGGAGCCTTATTCAAGTTGTTGTGGGTGTGGGAGAGAATCTAAAACTTAAGAACCTGCTATAGGGATAGCTATCAGATTTTATTGGCTCCATGGAGCCGCTTAAGATGCCATAGTAGGCATCTAGTTCACTTGCCTGTTTAAGTGTTGCAGGGATCCTGCACCTAAGCCAGACTGCTCAAAAGAATCTGCCACTCTAGACAAAACATCAGCGTGCTGCTCCTCTAGAATAGAAATTGATCTCCTCCCATTGAGAGACTTTGGGGCGGGGGGTGAGGGTACAGGGACCCTTAAAGTCTGGTAGTTGAAGTTTAGCCGGGCGGCCCTAGATGGAATCTGCTGTCCTAGCCAGCTGCCTAGTTTGCCTATAACTAGAGAGGTCCCAGATCTAGGCTCTAGTAAGATAGCTACATTTATAAGTTGGGATAAAATAGCCTTGATATCACATTGCTTATCTAGCGCTTTTAAAGCAGGCCTATCCAACCCATGTTACTCCTTGAGGTAAGCGCTTTGTGGGTTTGAGCTATCACCTCTGTTGCAAAGGACTGCCCTACCATTGTATATGATCATGACACATTGATGTCCATCATCTCATCCCTTCAGTGTTCATCTTTGTGTTCTGGGCCTTAAACACCTACATCTCTCTAGGGATGATTTTCCCTCCTCCTCCTTACATGCTGTAAGGCAGGGGTGCCAAATCATTTTATCCGACCTGCGGCCGCCGGCCAGGAACGGCTCCGTGCTGGGGCCGGGAAGCGCTGCGCGGGCCGCCGCCGCCGGCCGGGGCAGCTCCGCGCTGGGGCCGGGAAGTGCCGCGTGGCCACCCTCTGCCGGGCGGTGAAACAAGGAACTGCGGGGAGCCGACGGTGGGGGGGGGGGAGGAGAGACTGGGCTGGGCGGGTCAGTTGAGGGGGGGAGGGAAGGAGGTTTGGGGGGGGGAGAGACCGGGCTGGGCGGGTCAGTTGAGGGGGGGAGGGAAGGAGGTTTGGGGGGGGGGAGAGACCGGGCTGGGCGGGTCAGTTGAGGGGGGGAGGGAAGGAGGTTTTGGGGGGGAGAGACCGGGCTGGGTGGGTCAGTTGAGGGGGGGAGGGAAGGAGGTTTGGGGGGGGGGAGAGACCGGGCTGGGTGGGTCAGTTGAGGGAGGGAGGGAAGGAGGTTTGGGGGGGGGGAGAGACCGGGCTGGGCGGGTCAGTTGAGGGGGGGAGGGAAGGAGGTTTTGGGGGGGAGAGACCGGGCCGGGCGGGTCAGTTGAGGGAGGGAGGGAAGGAGGTTTTGGGGGGGGGAGAGACTGGGCTGGGCGGGTCAGTTGAGGGGGGGAGGGAAGGAGGTTTGGGGGGGGGAGAGACCGGGCTGGGCGGGTCAGTTGAGGGGGGGGAGGGAAGGAGGTTTTGGGGGGGAGAGACCGGGCTGGGTGGGTCAGTTGAGGGGGGGAGGGAAGGAGATTTGGGGGGGGGAGAGACCGGGCTGGGCGGGTCAGTTGAGGGGGGGAGGGAAGGAGGTTTTGGGGGGGAGAGACCGGGCCGGGCGGGTCAGTTGAGGGAGGGAGGGAAGGAGGTTTTTTTGGGGGGGAGAGACTGGGCTGGGCGGGTCAGTTGGGGGGGGGTAGACTGGGCTGGGCGGGTCAGTTGGGGGGGGGGGGTAGACCGGGCTGGGCGGGTCAGGCAGGCGGCAGGACCCTGGCTGGCAAGGGGCCAGTGGGGGAAACCCCAAGGCAGTGCAGGGCTAAGGACTCCACCTGCCACTGCTTTGGGGTTTCCCCCACTGGCCCCTTGCCAGCTGGGGTCTCAGCTCCCGTTGCCAGTCTGGCATTGGGGGGTGGGGGGGAGAGCGGCCCGCGGATGACTTTATAATGGTCAAAATGGCCCTTGGCGGAAAAAAGGTTCCCCCCCCCCGCTGTAAGGTATGGCGGTTAGAAGGATTTCAGAAAATTGGTGAAAATACACTAAGCTTTTGTGTGGAAGCTAAACAAAAGCTGCATGACTGTAAGGCTTTTCATTACTACTTCTGTTCAGCTCAGGCAACTTTTACAATGGAGTGAAAGTTACTGTGATGAGTTGATAAGTGCAGGTGAAGTGAGCAGGCATTGATAGTTCTGTGCAATTTTTGGAAGACACTAGCCTTTTCACCTATCACAGCTCAGACTAATTCTAGTACAGTAAAACCTCCATTTAACGGACTAATTCGGGCGAGGGGGTGTCCGTTAAATCAAAAAGTCCGTTATTTAATAATAATAAAAAAAAGAGCTGTCGGAGCAGCAGCCCACCCGCCACAGGGTCGGGGCGACAGCTCCACTGCCTGGACCCAGGCGGCAGCCGGGAGCCGGCAGCCAGCCCGCCCGCTGCCGTGACCCGGGCGGCAGCTGGGAGCCGGCAGCCAGCCCACCAAAAATGGATCAGGAATGCATCACACTTGCTCAGAAATTTTGTCCGTTGCATCCGAAGTCCGTTAAATCGAGGTCCGTTAAATCGAGGGTTTACTGTAGCTATATATTTAGCATTAGTGGAGGCATTAATCTGTTTTTACTCTAGCCACTATTTGGATCCTTTTTCTTTAAGGTCTAGAACTTTAAATTAAAGAGCTTGCTATGAAAACTTTTCTTTTCTTCCTCCTCTTTAAGTATCAAGGTTTGTGCAAGTTGGTAAAGTGGAGATGATCTAACCTAAGCCACATGAAAGGCGTAAATTATGTTTTTGTGTATTCAGACTGTCATAAACTAGGCCAGGGGTTCTCAAACGGGGAGTAAGGACCTCTCAGGGGGTCACAAGCTTATTACATGGGGGATCATGAATCCTCAGCCTCCACCCCAAACTTGCTTTGCCTCCAGCATTTATAATGGTGTTAAATATATTAAAAAGTGTTTTTCGTGTATGGGGGGGGGGGGGAAATCAGACTCAGAGGCTTGCTGTGTGAAAGGGATCACCAGTATAGAAGTCTGAGAACCCCTGGACTAGGCAATGGTGGGGCACAAAGCCACTGTGGTTCTAATCTGCACTACTACCTATGATAAGTAGAGGGAGATGGTGTGGGGTCTGGTTTTTAAGCATTGCATATGTGTCGTCTTTTGGGAATTCAGTTCTAGGCATTAGAGGAGCACCTGCTAGGGCCTGTATATACACCAGGATGCTGGTGCTGACTGAAGGAAGGGTGCAGTCTAAGGGCTTGTCTACACTGGCAACATGGCTTGTGTAGTTGCGGCACAGAATTGGCAACACTAAAAAAACCCACCTCCACGAGGGGCACAGCTCCCAGCACTGGGGCACGGCTCCCAGCACTGGGGCACTGTCTATATTGGCACGTTACAGTGCTGAAACTTCCAGTGCTCAGGGGGATGTTTTTTCATCCCCGAGTGAGAAAGTTGCAGCGCTGTAAAGTGCCAGTGTAGACCAGCCCTAAATAGAGAAGAAAGACAAAGTGGGAGAAGGGAAACCAGCTAAAAGAGGAGAAACGATTTGCTTAAGGCAGTGGTTCCCCAAACTGGGGTTCCCAAAATGTTACAGGGGGTTCTTGAGGAAAAATTCCCTAATGGCGGACAGAGCTGTCCATAGGGACCTTGGGCCCCATGGGACCTGGAGCCTTGGGGACTTCCAAGAGCGAAGCAGATCAAAGTAAGCATATCTATCACACTGAGAAGATTTAAACTTCAAGATTCCTTTAATAGAAAGGGAGGTGGAAATTTTTTGCTGTTTTAAAAATGAAATACAGTAGACTCGATGACCCAGGATGATAGGGAAAAAAAAATCCTGATTAATAAAATCCTGGATAATCACCATCCATAGGAAATATGGGGTGGAGGGTTTGGTTCACCAGTCACCCTGTGCTGGGGGGAGGGGATGTTTGTTCACTGGCTGCCCTGTACCCTGGGGGGGGGGGGGTTGTGTGTGTGCGCGCTTGGGGCGGCAACAAAGCCAGAGCCAGCGCTGCGAGTTATGCATATTTTTTTTAACATCCCGGTTAACCCAATTTTGGATAATTGAGAGTCTACTGTAGGCTGCTAATGTTTTTTAGATTATTGTGAAAAACAAGTTTAAGCTTTGTTGTAATGTTTGTCTGGACTGCTCAAGACCTGAATATTTGCGTAGGAAGAACTCTTGAGTTGGCTTCTTAAATACAGTAGACTCTTGATTATCCAGGATAATAGGGGAAAAAATAATCCTGGTTAATAAAATCCCAGATAATCACCATCCATAGGAAATATATGGGGGGGAGGGGGGTTGGTTCACCAGCCACCCTGTGCTGGAGGGAGGGGATGCTGGTTTCATTGACTGCCCTGTGCTGTGTGTGTGTTTTTTTTTTTTTTCAAAATAGAGAGAGACACACACACATCTATCTCATCGAACTGGAAAGACCCTGAAAGGTCATTGAGTCTAGGCCCCTGCCTACGCTAGCAGGACCAAGTACTGTCCCCTGACAGATTTTTTTTGCCCCAGATCCCTAAATGGCCCCCTCAAGGATTGAACTCACAACCCTGGGTTTAGCAGGCCAATGCTCAAACCACTGAGCTATCCCTCCCCCCCCACAGCAGCAATACACCCAGAGGTGGCCCTGTGAGTTGTGTTATTTTTATTGGCCATCCTGGTTAACCCGATCCTGGATAATGGAGAGTCCACTGTACCTTCATTGGGTTTCACATCTGATCCTCCTTGATGAAACATAGGAGCCAGAGGCACCAGTGTGGGGGGTGATGAGGGTCACATGCAGAAAGTAATTTATGCTGAGTAAGGGAGCAAATCCATGGAAATATTCATTTTTAGGAGGGGGAGCAGGAGATTTGACCCTTTGGTGAAAGGGGTCCATGGGGGGTTCAAGTTTGGGAACCACTGGCTTAAGTCACCCTCACGCAGCAGCACCGGGCCTAGCTCCCTGTCCAGCCCTGGGCAGTAGCCCCTGGGGACTAGGGTTTCTACCTCCCTGCAGGGAGACGGCCAGGGACACCCCCCAGGGCGGCGCGGGGACAGCCGGGTAGAGCAGAGCGCGGCTGCGCCTGTCCCGCTCTAGCCACTTCTAGGGGCGTGGCCTGGCCCAAGGATGCTCCGCCCCGCAGTGACGAACCCAGTCCTGGTCCCGCCCCCCGTCCGCTTTCAACCAGCTCTCGCCCCCCCTCCCCCTGCTGCTCTCAGCGCAGGCGCGGGAGACGCATACGTCACTGGCACGCGCCACGAGAGAGGGAGGACCCCGAGCGCGACGGGGAGCAGGAGAAACGAAAGTGAGCGGAGCGGAGTCGGCCTGGTTCTCTCGCCGCCGCCCGCGGGCCATGGTGCCGGCCTGAGACCCCGCCCCAGTGAGTGCCGCCGGGGTCTTCCTCCTCCTACCCCCCCCCCCGGGAGCTGCCGGGGGTCGGCGTTTGCCCCGGTTCCCCGGGCCTGGCTCTGCTCTTCCCTGGGGCCCCGCCCCCCCGTCCCGCATCGCGGACGCGCCCGGCTGTCTGCGGTGGGAAGAGGCTGGAAAAACAAAAATCCCTGCGAATGGGACCCGCTCTGCGCTGCCCTCGGGGGGGTTAGACGCCGAGAGCAGAGCGTGGGCCCCTCTGGGCTAATGAATTTGGTGCTGCGGCCCTTTGTGGAGGGCTTTGTACATACAGGCTAATTGGGAGACCATTGCTGGCACCTGTGGGTCTAATTTTGCCCTTGATTACAGTCCTGCAGCACCCACTGACTACGTGGGATGTCGCGGATGTGTGTCTCGTGGCAGACTTGTGCTCAGTTCCTTCCTGCTGCTGCTGTTTTAAGAGTAGTTTCAAGACCCTGTGGCATCACCTGAGTGGATTTTTAGTCTGGATAGTTCTATGGTGCTTTCAGTTCTTTATTTCCTTGGGTTTTAGTCCTGTTATACTATAAACTCTGATATTGTTTATTCTTCATGTTACATATTTAACTGAGATTCCTGCAGCACTTCACCTCCTACCCCAACAGAACCTAGCTCTTACTCTTAAATGGTATATGTATTTTTATCCCTATGTCCATTTCCATTCCCTGGCATTTTTCCCACCAGCTCCTCCCCAGTACTACACTTACTTGTACCATGAGCACCAGCACTACACATAAGTTTAGCTAGATGTCTTGAGATCTGCAATCTTTGCACCAGGCAGGCAAGGCACCATGCGGTTTTCCCGGTCATCGCAAACCCAGCTATCTGTGTTTCTAATGATCAAATCCCCCATAACTTACCTGCCTCTTCCTAATAACTGGAGTTCCCTCTCAAGGAGAGGTATCCACAGTGCAAGATAATACCATGACATCGTCTGGAAGGAGGGTCCCAACTAATGTAATTTCATAGGAAAGACATGTCCCAACTAATGTAGTGTAATGGGAAAGACACACTTCCGTATGCATCCTAATTTTATAGCTTTGCTATAAAAAAAGATAGGAAAATGAACTTTTTTTAAAAAAATCACTGTTTGCAGGATCAGGTTTTAGAATGTTCTGCCTCCTTCAGAAGAAGTTGGCTCCTTTATGCAGCTTTTCAGAGGAAACTGAAAATACCCACTGAACTGATCTTCTATTTCCTCAATTATGTACTGCTAGTGCAGAATGAATCTCTAATGTGCACTGTTAAAAAGCTCCTTTGGAGCCAGAACTGTCTGAGTTTCCAAGTGTGGGGAGACCTCTCATCAGTTATTCTCTCTTCTCCTGGTTGGTGGGTTTCCCCTATAGTTGTGGATTAAATTGGTCAACAGTAGGGAAAGCTGCTGGGTTTTGTGGTTCTCTATTTTTGGACACACCGCTTTGGAGCGCATCCAGGGATAAACCACTTTTATCTATGGCAGGTTTTGGAGGCAAAGCATAGTGCCCAAATAGTATGAAAAGCCATTTATTCTGCTGAACCACAGCAACAATACAGACCTTGCCCCAGCATAAAGGTGTAGGAGGAAGGGAACTTGCTGGATGCTTACTGTTGGATCTCTTCTTGCAGTAAAAATGAAGAGACGAGCAGAGCCCGAATTTAACAGCACCCAGAAGCAGAAAAAGAGGGCAGAAGATCTGGGACTGAACCTCAGTTCCACTTCTGATGATGAACCTCCATGTAGTAATCACGCAACTCAAGGTAAGATCAGAAGTAATATGGGCACCAGAGTTGTAAGGAAAAGCTGCTTTTCTCTTCAGGGATTTAATTAATTAGCTAGAATCGAATGCAGGTATTCGGGATCCCAATTCAGTGCTTTAACCCCAAGACCATCCTTCTCTACAAGGAAGGACCAAATAGTTTCTGTCTCCAAATTGGGGGTGGGGGTGAATTAATTTTTTCCCCTCCATAATCTTATCTGGACACTCTTTGCAGCCATCTGAAAATAACAGCAAATCCATATAACCTTTTTTTTGCTTTGTTTCTTGTATCTACTCTTTTGTACATTAGAAATATTGAGAATGTCATGGATGGGCTTACCTAGACAACCTTCTGAATTCCTCAAAAGATGTATATTGTGAGCTCATGCACCTTAATTAAAAGGGCAGTTTGCTGAATCCAAATGCATCAATTCTCTGTAGTGTTAATTAGTCACTGAAGTTAAATAACAGAGCTTTTAAAAGCAGTTACATTTCCCTTTTTCTCTCCCTCCTGTGACTTTCATTCTCTTGGCTCTTCTGATTACCTCATTTCACTTGTTCTTCAGTTATCACCTGGATTTCTAACATTGAAAAACAGGCCTTGGGGAAGCTGCCAGTATAGCCTTCAGTTTGGTACACCTCTGGAATCTGTGTGTTCCCACAGTAGGCGTTGCTACATTGGTTGCAAATGACTGTGATTGAATTTAGCATGAACTCTTACAAAATAAATTTATCAATGTAAACCAGTATTTGACCATTGGATTGATTAACCCCTTTTCCCAAACCAATTTATTTGCTTTAAAACCCAACGTTCATCATGGTCAAATGCTTTCTTAAAAATAAGATTGCTATTAAAGCTGCTCTAATGATTCACCATTTGGCTTAAACGCAGATGACAATAAGGGATGAATCCCTCAATAAGTGTCTTCATCTGTCTCTGTTCACTGTTGGAAGACTGGGTACTGGGCTGGATGGACCATGGGTCTGACCCAGTATGGCTATTCTTACGGATTAGAATGGTAACTGGTATTTACTTCCACTGCTTGCATCCGACGAAGTGGGTATTAGCCCACGAAAGCTTATGCTTCAATACTTTAGTTAGTCTTTAAGGTGCCACAGGACTCTGTTACCTCTGCTATTCCAGACTAACACGGCTACCTCTCTGATTCTTGGTATTTACTTATGAACATAAAACAGCATATAACATTTATTTTTATATAGCCAAAACTTTTGTTTAATAAACTTCTCATAGCAAAACAAGTTTCACATTCATAACTAAATTGTTTATTAAACTGAGAGATTAACTGTAGTCATTGAATTAAACTGATTATTTCAGATCTGCCTGGGGAAATCTTCAACATATGCATAAGTGAAAGTGACTAGAGCTTAAGTGCTTATTCATCTAACTCTCATTAAAAAATGAGACAGTCTCTTAAGTTACTTGGACTGACCTGTTGTGCCATATTTATAAAGCTTGAACTCAAAAGTTAGATGTTTTTCCTCTGATTCTTTCTTTATTTAGAAAAGCAGCCTTTAACTTAGTTTTTGATAGAAACTGATGGATGCAGCATATTTTAAGATGATATAAGGTTAGGCCTCAACATATTTTTATTAAATATAATAAAAATCAATGTAAATTAAAAAAATGTTTTTCCTCAAAAAATCGATTCTTATCCACGCTGTTTGGGCCCCATATAATGCTGGCTAAAGGACTTTCTTCTATATTACTTACACAATAATTAAATGAAAATCTACAGTGGGTTACAACAAGCCTCTTGGATCTATCTGGTTTATGAACCAGCTTATAAGAAGGTCAGAGGTTTTGGGCTTCTTACTGTTTCTATGCCACCTCCTCTTTTTCTGCCTTGATGTAGCACGTAGACAGTAAGATTGCAAGCTCTTCTGTTTCCCCTATGATAACTTGGTGTAATGGGGGGATTTAAAGACACGGTCTCAGCTTAACTTGCTGCTAGAGAGAAAATCTTTTGCTGCACTGGTTAAGATAAACCTAAAGTAACTTAAGGGCTGAGGTAGCCGAGAGTGCAAGCCAGTGGGGTGGCTCAAGAGAGAGGAGTGAATAATGGACAATGGCACACCTCTCTTCTGATAGCTTAGAGCAAGGCTTAAAAAACTCATGTGAGTGGGATGATCAGGAATTTTCCTGGGCAAGTGCCTTCAAACTCTTGTCAGCTTTCCTTTTAAGAGAGGTTGTGAAGGAAACCTTCCAAACATGACCCAGGTGTACCTGGTGCAGCCATGGCTGCTTCTTTGCTACTGGTGATCTTATGAGAGGGGAGTAGAGAGGTGGGAAGGACTCGATGGCTGCTATGAGAAGCACAGGGAACATGGTCATTGCTGCTGGTCTGGTGAAACCCCAGCCACTGCTTCTAAGAGTAAAGGACTCTGGGAAGGGCCTCTACCTCTCCCTAGAGCAGGGGATACTGACGGGTGTCAGCATTTGGAGCAGTGAACCCAAGCAGAGGGTTGCATTGTGGGCTTCCCACAGAGCCCTCTGCTTGGTGGGGTGATATCTGTAGGGTCACACCCCACAGAACCCTGTGGTAGGAAGGTAGCTGGGAGGCTTGCTACCACTGGTTTTCAGGCTGGCCGGGGCTTCCTTGCTCCTTAGCCCGTGACTCCCTGTTTTTGGGTGGGATGGGGGTCTGGTTCATGAGAAGGGAAAACTCAGTCCCTGCCGTCTTATCAAAGAATCTTAAATGGGGTGACTGGGGAATGACACCCCTCCCCCGCACACACAGACAAATAAACTGACATTGGGAAGGCAGAGCCCAGCATTTAAGTGTTATTTTGTGGGGGTGAGGAGGCAGCATTTTGTGGCGGTGGCAAGGGCAGCAATAAATGATGTCTATATAATTTTTTGCATGTCTGCGGAGCTTTGCACTGGTGTAGTTCTATCAGTCTAATTACAGCAGGGTAAAGTCTTTAAGGCTGATTGAGCCAGAGACTGTTTGTGAGCAGGTATTTGAGAAAGAGCTAGAGCCTTTTACACTGACCTACTCCCAGCAAGTGGATTGAGTTTGGGTTCCAGGGTAACAGAGGTTTTCTGTAAAAAGCTTTATTTTGTTCTTGTTTTTTAAAAATTCTTGATAAACCCTGGTATCTGCCCACCTGGAATCCAGTGTGCTGGGCTGGTATTCCACTCTAGGTCTTCAGAATGCCTCACTGAGCCTCTTGGTGAATGTCAAATATCTATTCTTACTAGGGAAAAGGTACTGTGCATCTGCTCCAGGAGGGAGCATTGTCCACCAACTCTTCCCCCATAGTCTCCTTTAGTAACGGTCGCATTGCCCTGGTAACATGACCTATAGGGGTTTGGCAGCTGCCCACTCTTTGTCGTGGGGGTCTCCTCAGTATCGCTGAACTTCAGACCATGTCCGGACAGGATTTCAGTGTACTGCTCAATTATAGAGGGCTAGGGAGATGATGTGCTATATGCAGGGTAAAGAATTAGGTCCTATCTATGTGCAGAAAGATAATTAAATATCCTGGTTCAGAGCATAAGTGGATTATCATTGTGTTCAAGAGTGACCGCCGCCTTCCCCATTGGCATTGCATGGATTTACTTGTACCAGATATCTCAAATATTTTCTACTAGTCAGAAGAGTGTGAATTGGTGACATGTAAATGTCAGCTTGTTCTCAGGGCTGCCACTTGACTTCTTGAGGTGAAGGGGGTTGTCTCTGACTTCCTTTACAATGGAATGAGGTAGCAAGACAGCTGGTATTTTGTCTTGAGAGTTGTATCTGAAGTCTGCATGCTCCCCACGGACAGTCTGAGCCATTGAAGCAGACTCTCTACTATCCCGTAGCCTGCTGGGATGTGAATTTGTAATCCCAGTACACAGCTTCCCCTCTGATTAGTGAAACACACACTTGTTAATTTCTCCCCTCTGTTTCATTTTCAGAGTCTTCTAGTAGCGGCAGTGGGTCTGACAGTGAGAACGATGAAAGGCGACCAGTCTTCGGCTCTGGCAGCAATGAGTTCAAAGCAGACTCTCTTGTGGAGGGCACCTCCTCCCGCTACTCCATGTATAACAGCGTCTCCCAAAAGCTCATGGTAGGTCAAAGCCACTTTTGAGCATGCTGCTAAAACCAGATGAGCAGCTGAGAGCAAAATTGAGTATGTTCTGCTGTGAGAGATGCCCTTGGCATTCACCATTGTACCTTTCAAGACCAGGATTTATACGGAGAGCTGTTCTGTCTGCACCAGTCACAGCCGGTGATGCCTGTGACCGGGGGCAGACCAGATGCTAATTAGAAGGCTAGAACATGGTGAATTTCATCTTTCTTAGTTGCAAGGGAGACCTCAGTCCAACTAACTACATGTTCCATTCAAATCCAAGTCAGACTTGCTGCACACTTATTCTGTACAGAAACTTATTCCTATTAGCCCCAGGAAGCAGAATTTCAAAGAAGTTCGTGGCACAGCAAATCTTTGAAATAGATTTAAATGTAAATGTGTCTGTGAGCTTGAGGCACTGGAGTCCTGCATTGTTTGTAAAACTTGATGATCAGTGTTATATCACCATTTCGAAATTGGGGACCTTTCCACTGAGGCAACCGGAGAAGCTTTTAATAAAGTGTCATGCAGGCTTTACTTTGCCATAACTTCAGGGTGGGCCTTCCAAATATTACTAAAACTAATATTTCCTTCATGTAGCACCAGATCCCCTGTGGGCTTCTGAGATGTCAGTATGAGAGTGGGCAGCAACTTCTAGAGCTAACATATCAGAAAAAGGGACATGAAAGTAGTGATACCCCTTTGTGACATGGGAATAGCATGGTTACTGGCACAGCCAACTGGAGAGCTGGTGACTTCACCTGGTAGAGCACAATGGGCTCAGTGAGAGTTCTGACTACAGTGGTGTGCATGTGTGTGCGCACACAGAGTGAGTGTGGCCACCAAATAAGGGATCTTACAAATTAAGTCCACTTTGGCCACCAACAATGATAAATCCGACGCGTGGCTTTCTGAGTATATTTCACTAACTAGCCTTGTGTGTGCTGCAGGAAAGACTGCTAACTCAATCTTCTAGGGTGTGACATTTCTCAGTGAAGTCCTCCTGCCATACAATGTTAACTGCTTACCTTGGAGCTGCACTACACTTCTCGAGTCTTGTCCCCCAGATGCCTGCCTAACTTTTAATTTCAGGTGACGGATTCTTTTTTTGATTCTCCCATCTCCAATAGTTGCCTACACGATGCATGCTGCTTCTTGCCTTTGCTGCTCTTTAGCATTGTGACAGGGTGGTCTGAGGCCCTGGAAGTTGGAACAAAACTCAAAAGGATGGCTTTGCTGCAATGGGGTTCCCTAACTGTGGTGGGGTGATAGATGGAGTGCAATATCCCTATCTTGAGCACTGGACCACCTTGCCCACCACTACATAAACCACAAGGGTATGTCTCAATGGTGCTGCAAGCACTGGTGGATCACAAGGAACATTTCACCAACATCGACATGGGATGTCTGGAAGATGCATGCTGCTCACATCTGTAGGAACTCCGGGCTGTTCGAAAAGCTACAAGCAGGGACTTTCTTCCCAGACCAGAAAATTACCATTGGGAATGTTGAAATGCCAATAGTTATCCTTGGGGACCCAGCCTACCCCTCACTCCCATGGCTAAGGAAGCTGTACACAGGCAGCCTGAACAGTAATAAGGAGCACTTCAACTATAGGCTGAGCAAGTGCAGAATGGTGGTAGATTGTGCCTTTGGACTTTTAAAAGCCCATTGGCGCTATTTGCTGACTAAGTTAGACCTCAGCGCAACCAATATTCCAATTATTATTGCTGCGTGCTCCATAAAATCTGTGAGAGTAAGGGGGAGACATTTAGGGTGGGGTGGGAAGTTGAGGCCAGTTTTGAACAGCCAGACACCAGGGTGATGAGAAGAGCACAGCTGGATGCGCTGCGTATCAGAGGCTTTTAAAGATGGTTTTATGACTGGCCAGGCTACGGTGTGACAGTTGTGTGTGTTGCTCCTTGATGCAAAACTGCCCCCTTTGTTGAACTTACTTCCCTGTTAGCCATACCTCCTCCCCCCTTCGACCACAGCATTCTTTATTTATTTTTAAAAATGAAATCACTGACAAGGCAGCTAGGGTGTGGGAGGAGGGAAGGACAAGGCCACGTTGCTTATTGTAGCCACGCTACAAATCAAAGCTGTTTGAATGGCAGCTTTCTGTTGCTTAGGCTATCCACTGGAGTAGAGTGGTCGTGAGCCCGGAGCCTCCCCGCCTCCCCGCTGTTCTTGGGCTTCTGGGTGAGGAAGATATGGAAATTGGCGAGGAGGGTTATACAGTGGCGGTCTATGCTCTTGTTGCCTTTCTTGCAGCTCCACCAGCCGCCTGATCATGTCCGTTTGCTCCCCCATTAGCCTCAGCATCTCCCCCTGCGTGTTCTCATCAGGCTCACTGAATGCTTTCCTGGCCTCTGCTGCTGAGCCTCCACGCATTCAGCTGTGCCCTATCAGTGTGGGTGGACTGCATGAGCTCGAAAAACATGTCACCGAGTGCAGTTTTTTTTCACCTTCTGATCTGCCATAACCTCAGGAATGGAGTTGATACGGGGAGCATAGGAACATTTGCTCCTGCAGGGGAGAGAAAAAGGGAGAGAAAAACTTAAAAAGAGATATTTCTGAGAACACAAGGGAGACTCTCTCACAGTGACTCAAACACTTCACAGCAGACAGCACATGTGCTTTAGGTACAAGGTTGCATTTTACCTTTTATATTGAGCACCTGCCCCTATGGTGATACATCACATGTGGCTGGGCAACAGAATTCGGTTTCCAGGCAGCCATGTTAAGCTAAAGGGTACGCGGGGCTGGCTTCTTCTGCCTGTGTACCATGTGGGGATGGTTTCAAACTGCAGCGCCCTCCTTTCCCATAGCAAGCAATGCTGGTTAGGTTTGCCATTTACAAGGAGGGGCTGTGGTTTTGGGGTGGATGTGCAGCACACCCTTCCCCCCCCACCGCATGGCTGTTCTCTGGGATGATTCCTTTTAGCCAAGCACAAACAGCCCAGCAAAAATTCCCCAGGTGACCATGAATGATATCACTCTCCTGAGGCTGACACAGAAAGATAAAAACCCCATGTTGCATGAATGCGACCAAAACCCAGGACCATCCGCTGCCATGCTTTGTGCTGCAGTGATTCCAGACTACTTGCTACTGGCTTGGTCTCCCTACCATGGAGGATGGAATAAGGCAGCCTCCCCAGAAACTTTCTGCAAACTTTCAGAGTACCTCCAGAAGAGCTTCCTGGAGATGTCCCTGGCGGATTCCTGCTCCATCCCCAGACACGTTAGCAGACTTTTCCAGTAGCTGTATTGGCCGCAGATACATCCTAGTTCTTCAGGGCAAACATTGAACACAATTGCTTTTAACCCCTGTAGTGTAGTTACAGATGTGCACTCACCAGAGGTGCCGTCTCTGCCTTCAGGATCTGGGAACCTGCCTTGGGTGGGTATCGGCTCCAGGGTGATGAAAAGGTGCTGGCTGCCAGGGAGAATGGATTCTCTGCTTGCCTGCTGTGCATTCTCCTCCTCCTCTGTGTTGCGTGAGACTCCCCCCTTACAGGTGTCCCAGTGGTGGGGTAGTGGTAGGGTCTCCCCCTAGAATGTCATGCAGCAGATCATGGAAGCGGCATGTTGTATGGGGCTCTGACCTGGAGCGACCATTGCCTCCTTTGTCATGTAGAAGGCTTGCCTGAGCTCCTATAGGGCTTGTCTTCACTAGAGCCCGCAGGGATCGATCTTTTGGTGATCGATTTATCGCGTCTCGTTAAGACGCGATAAATCGATCGCCAGCGGCTCCCCCGTCGACTCCAGAAGTCCAGCTCCTCAAGAGGCGCAAGCTGGAGTCGACGGGGGACCGCGCTGCCGACCGCCGCTGCCGTGAGGACAGGAGGTAAGTCGGCTGTAGAGATGCCAATTTCAGCTACTCTAGTCGATTCCCCCCCCCCCCCCCCAGTGAAGACCAGCCCTAACTTTCACACTGCACTGCTGTGTCCCTGATGTAGCTGCTCTCCACCATGCCCTGTGCAATTTTGGCATATATATTAGCATATTTTCTTTTTGATCAGAGTTTTGGCTGCACAGATTCTTCTCCCCATTCAGCAGTCAGATCCAGCATCTCCCATTTGCTCCATGCGGGAGCTTGTTTGCGATTCTGGGACTGCATGGTCACCTGTGCTGCTGAGCTCACCATGCTGACCAAACAGGAACTAAATTCAAAGGTTCCTGGGGTTTTTCCTGTGTACGTGGCTAGTGCAGCGGAGTTGAAAGTGCTGTCCAGAGCGGTGACATTGGGGCACTCTGGGATAGCTCTGAGAGGCCAATACTGTCGAATTGCACAAGAATGTCGATTTTAGCGCTACTCTCCTCATCGGGGAGGAGTACAGCAGTCGATTTTAAGAGCCCTTTAAGTCAATGGGATAGGGTTGGTTGTGCAGCCACATTACTTATAAAATCTACTTAACCTCATAGTGTAGACTAGTACTCAGGTGTGTGGTTTTTTTCACACCTCTGAGTGATAAGTTCTACTGACAAAAGTGCTAGTGTAGACAGCCTACATTTGTCAGCTTGCAAGGAGTTGTTCTTAGGGTCACAGGTAGAAATCCCAAGAGAGATTCAGATGGATCAGGGAGTTAATTTCCAGGCATCCCTGATAAGAATTTTACCAACTCTTGAGCATTAAACCCTTCCAGATGACCCTTTATTATTCCCAGATTTATAGCTTAGTGGAAAGGATTATTCAGTCCCTTAAAAAGATGTTGAGAAGATATACAGTCAGATCCTAGATGATGGGATACAGTGTTGCTTTGTCTCTCATTTTCATATTGAGAAGTCCCACAAGCTCAGTTCAATTTGTTGTATGGCCACCAGCCCTCATGGTCCATTAGTCCTGATCGAAGAAAGTTGGGAGAGACAAACAGTTGATTCTTCCAGTGTTACTTATTATGTTATAAACCCGAGGAACATACTTGCAGAACAATTCCACCAGCTAACAAACATTTTGAGAATGCCCAAGCTAGACAAGCTAGGTGGTACAATAAACAGACTTGGGAACAACCGGATAGGATGAGGAGGAAAGTTCTGTTGTTACCGAAAGTAAGCTGCTAGCTAAATGGCAAGGTCTGTTTATAATATTAAGACAAATAAAACCGGAGGATTATGACATCAAACTCAGAAGAGAGCGAGATACATTTGTTAAATGTGTTAAACTCTGGATTTAAAGGAAAACTAGGAATTTAACATCAATTCCCCTCCCTGAATTATGTAATTATGACATTAAAAAGTACAGGAGATCATCCCATAAAGAAGTGGCTTAATTGCTAAACATGCAGATTAAAACTAGTGTATCAATAAATTCCAGCACATAGTTTCTGCTGTGCCAGGAAACAATGATGTGATTCAGTATGTAATTGACAGGGAAGGGCATGCTCCTATCTCCAGAAGATCACGTCCGATTCCAGAACATCTGGAAACTTAAAAACGGAGGGGGCAATAAAGCAAATGTTAGCTCTGTGAATAACTGAGCCATCAAGCAGCCCTTGGTGCTCTCCAATAGTAATAGCTAAAAACCAAACCAACCTGGGAAAAGCTACGTCTGTATACATTTCAGAAACCTGAATGCCATTTCAAAATTTGATAATTCCCCTATGCCCTGGATAGATGATTTGTTGGATTTATTTGACAATGCTACATCCCGTACCTTGGATTTAGCCTCAGGTTATTGGCAAGTTCCCCTGGAGGAGGAGTCCAAATGTAAAACTGCCTTTACCTTGTCTCCGGGACTATGTCAGTTTAAGGTAATGCTGCTTTGCTTGTATGGGACCTTAGCAACATTCCAGTGCCTTGTGAACTGGCTATTGCGGTCTTATGTAGGTTATGCTATGGTGTACCTGGATGATGATCTAATTTACAGTCTTGATGGGGAGAGTCACCTGAAGCACATAGAGTTGGTAATAGGTGAGAGAACTGAAGCCATTTGAGTGTTAATCTTCAAATGTATTGCTGGGCAATTCTGAGACCAGTTAATGAAGATATATTGTTAGCAATAGAAAAACTAAACCAGAAGTGTCCAAGGTTAAAGCAGATATAGAGGCTGCAGTTCCTCTCACAAAGAAAGAGGAGAGATCTTTCCTGGGATTAGCTGGCTATTATCATAGGTTTATTCTCCAGTTACCACAAATTGCTGTTCCTCTAATGGATTTAGTAAAAAAGCCAAAAAGAAAAGGGCTAAACTAGACTGAAGAATGTCAAATCGCTTTTGATGCATTAAAAAAGGCTCGTAGCTCATAGCTCCTCCTGTAAATCCTGACTTAAGAAACCCTTTATAGTTCAACCAGATGCATCTGAAGTAGGATTGGGAGGTTGTATTAATCCAAGGGAAGAAAGAAAAATACTTAATCTCCTATATTAGTAGGAAACTCTCCCTAAGGAAGCAATGGGTCAGTGCTCTAGAAGAAGAATGTCTTGCAATAAAATGAGACGTCAAAATACTAAGATATTACTTGTTAGGCTCCATTCTCATACTAGTAACTCATCACCATCTGCTCACCTGGTTAAATACAATGAAGGATAAGAACAAATGCATTATGAGGTGGTATTTAGCCCTGCAACTGTATTGATTGGAGAGAACGTGGAGGAGCAGGGAGTAAACACAAAAATGCTGACCATCTGTTGAGATATGGAGAGAAGCAGACGGAAACAGTAGTTCCCTCTTAAGAGGAAGAGCATGTGGCAGGGTTGTCTGAGGCTTTGTGAGCTGTATGAGTTGGAGAAGGCTTTTCCCTCCTTTTAAGAAGTTTCTGTGCCTTATAAACCTAGTTGTGTTGCATGAGATATGATTGAGTAAAAGTGATATAGAGTATGAATGTTTCCCTTTCCTCCCCCCCCCCATCTGTTTTGTCTATTTATCCAGCAGCATTTTCTTGTTCTAGTTCCTTTTTCACTTTCTTTGTGAATTAAATAAACTCCAGAGTTTGAGTGCTGGCACCTGGAAATTAGTTGAGGGTTGTCATGACAACAGTTAGCCAGGAAAAAGGGGAACTAAGCCAACTATGAAAAGATCCAGTGAGGCTTGGTGAAGAAGGTAGAATTTGGGCCAGTCAAGGCAGGGGTAGGCCTAGTCAGGTAAGAGTAGCTTTCCTGAGTTTGTAAATGGGGAGTGGCTCTGAAAGATTGCAAGCCTGCCGTGTCCAGCTAAGGGTGAAGCCTGTGAACTGAGACTGCTGCCTGAGGAATGAAAACTCGGATGCTCAGAGCAGGCAGTTGAGAGCAGAACAGTGAAACTGTTATGCAGTCCCTCTGCAGGCTGAAAGCCCCAGGCATGCCGAATCTGGATGCTGGGATGGTTAAACCTCCTGAGCAGGGGAAGCACCTAGGAAGATTTGCATGCTGAAAACCCTGGTTGTGAAATCAGAATTTCTTTTGGTTTGATTCTGATGCTTTGGCACGTCCTTTCGGCAGTTTGGGAAAAGGTGAAATAAAATTTATGTTTAACCCTCTGCAAATAAAGCACCCGTGACTTTGTTTTAGTAAAGCTCAGTCCATCGCACTTAGAGCCAGAATCTCCATAGAAAGGCTACCACTCGCCAGCTGAGCTTTAATGGCTATCACCAACCCTCTCCCGTGGATCACACCAGTTTAGTCTGTTCCAATAAAATAATAGGATTTCTCTTTCTAATAGACCCTAAATGGACTACAGGGTCCCTGTGCTTAGAGTAACAGACGTCAGGGTGAGAGTCTTTCTCTGTGCATCCCGTTCTGTACAGGCTCTAGGGCTCGTAAGTGCTATGTTCACATAAATAATAAATATCTGACCCTCATCACCACAGTATCGGAGCACCACAATGATGAAAGGATTTTATCCTCCCAACACCCCCGTGAGGTAGGGGAAGTGCTGTTTCCATTTTACACCTGGGAAACTGAGGCAAGGGACTTACCAAAGGTATCCTAGGAAGTCTGTGACTGAGCTAGGAATCAAATCCAACTCTCCTGCATCTGTAACCACTAACTGTTTCTACTACCGTGAGCATCTCTCAAGCACTTGGCAAATTTAATTTTTTTTACACTGTTGTGAATAAAGATGTGATGGTATCTGTCAAAGTGTTTGCCAAAGCGAGACTAACACTTTGGTACTAGCAGAAAATTAAAAACCAAAACCCCTTCAGCACTAAATCTTTGTTCAAAATTTAATGGCCGTAGAAGTCAATATGTAACTGACTCAGTAGTTGTCAGATTTGACCAGTGTGTGGGTGTGAGGAATTCATTGCCAAATAGAATAGACGGTAGAACGGCTGCCCATGGAGATGCATACTGCCCATCTAATGTGTGTAACTTCTCCTCTCGGAAAGGCTGGTAATTAACAATGGAAATGGCTTTTGCTGGTTTTCAGATGGAGGGAGAAATAGACAATTTAGTGATTAAAATTGACTCCTCCTAAGCCCAGGTTTTAAGTGTGTGCATGTGCGCCCTCTCTACTGAATAGAATGAAACCTGACCAGGTAGGTTCTTTTGATGGTCTAGTGGCTGAGACCTACAAGGAGAAAAGCCTTAAGACAGGGGTCTCAAACTCAAATGACCACGAGGGCCGCATGAGGACTAGTGCACTGGCTCGAGGGCCGCACCACTGACACACACCCACCCCCTCGCTGCCCCGGCTCCGCCCCCACTCCACCCCTTCCATGAGGACTAGTGCACTGGCCCGAGGGCCGCACCACTGACACACACCCCGCCCTCGCTGCCCCGGCTCCGCCCCCACTCCACCCCTTCCAAGAGGTCCCACCCCTGCCCCACCTTCTCCTCTGAACACGCAGCTCCCCATTCCCTCCTGGAAAGCGCTAGGCACCACCAACAGCTGTTTGGCAAACAAAGCAAGAGCAATATAGGAAGTCCAGAGCTAGAAACACGCGCGGCCCAGCCAGGCAGCAGAGAAGCCTCCACTTCTGGCCCCTCCGTCCTGCAAACTGCTATGGGGGGGCCGGGGGGGGGGGCACCAGGAAGCTTGGCGGGCCGCAGGGAAGGGCTTTGCGGGCCGCATGTGGCCCCCGGGCCGCATGTTTGAGACCCCTGCCTTAAGAAGTGCAAGTTAATGACAGTTATTCTCTTAGGCTAAGTCATCAAAGCTGCGCTTCAGGGGGAGAGAGTCCTGCCTTGCTCCAAGTTCTTACAGGTGCAGTTATAGCTGGGAGTCGTGGGCATCTGCTTGTTTGCAGCCAGATTCATCCCAGTGTGAGATTTTCCGCACTAGCATTTTGCAGAGCTTGTCCCATCCACACTGTGTGGTAACAAATGGCTGCTGGCCCCTCACTGCTTTTTCAATGAAGCAGGTTGTTCTTGCAAAGCTAAATCTTTTCTAATGGTGTTGTCTTTACAGATTTGATTCTCTCGATGAAGTTTCCACTTCAACATGGGAATGAGCCAGAAGTAGAATCCGGAAAGCCTCAATTGAGATTTGTTAAGCACACTCCATACTTTTTAATCCCAGCAGTGCCCTTGGTATCACTTATCCCGCTGGCCCACAGCTCACAGAAGTGCATACATTTATGTCCGGATGCTTCCAATATGCTCCATTTGCTTTGTCTTCCAGGCCAAGATGGGCTTCCGGGAAGGAGAAGGTTTGGGGAAATACAACCAGGGAAGGAAGGATATCGTTGAGACCTCCAATCAGAAGGGAAGAAGAGGCTTGGGACTGACCCTGAAAGGGTTCGATGGGGATCTGAACGTTGACTGGCGGGACGAGCCAGAGGTAACTACTCCCCATATCACGTCCCTTTTCTGCTCTGCTTTGTTATAGGCTGGGTCCATCATCCTGGTGGTTGCTTGCACCTTTTGCTACAGCTGGCTACAGGTAGGGGCCAAATGCCTGATCAGATAGATCAGCAGTTCTCAGCCAGGAGTCTGGGGCCCATGGGGATGCAAACAGGTTTCAGGGGGTCTGTCAAGCAGGGCTGGCATTAGATTCAGTGGGGCTCAGGGCAAAAAATGGAAGCCGCGCCATGTGGGTCAGTAGTCCAGGGCCCCAAACCCTGCCAACTGGGGCTGAAGCTGAAGCCTGACCAACTTAGCCTTGCAGGTTCCCCTGTAGTATGGGGACCTGGACAATTTTCCTGCTCACTACCCTGTTTTCCCGAAAGTAAGACATCCCCCGAAAATAAGACGTACTTCCAGTTTTGCCTCTCGCTGTAATATAATGTAATGTAATTTTGGGAGCAAAAATTAATATAAGACACTGTCTTATTTTCGGGGAAACACGGTACCTCCTAACGCCGGCCCTGGCTTTTGCAGAAAAACTTTTTACTCTTGGAGGAATTTTGCGCCATTGCAAGGGCACAGAATCCATACTGTCTGCAGATTTCTTTGCTCCACTGCAGAAAAATGAGGGAGCAAAGAAATCTGTGGGGAACACGTGC